>JAXQQM020073890.1:0-125290 GCA_034641835.2 Pinus albicaulis | reverse complement strand
AAACAAACCTTCCTATCTATTTACTAGCCTAAAATCAGTATCCATTATAAGTCATCTCAGCCCCTTTTGAAGACCTTTTGCCAAGATAGACCCGGAGAGAGCCCTCTCCTGTCCTCGTAGGGCTAGCTACGAGGTTGGGCGTGGTTTGATGTTGCCTTGAGTTTTACCTTATTTCAGCCTAAGGTAGATTTGAGTGCTAACAGTATATTCCAAGGCTCCTCATGACTCCATCACAGAAATTGAAAATAATTATATTTCATGATTTTCACATCCTCCATCTTATTTTCACGATCCTATCACTCATACATTGGAGGAGTCATACTTAGCGAGCTCTATTGCGAAACATAAGTTTTATTATTTCTTTATGATCACTTGGTTTCAAAGTTCGAAATTTTTCTCTTGCATATCTTTGAGTCATAGTTTTTTTGAACACCATATTGCATCCACAGAATGCTTTGCATGGGATTTTCTTTCATATTTTTCTGTGTGCATTTTCAAACTTTGAATGTTATAGTATGTATCGTTCTATATTTCTTGTTTGTTGTTGTGCTTGAATATATTTCCTCGTATGCATTCACTCAACTATATATGCCAGCCGATGCGTCAATGGTACACTAGAAGTTTCATTTTATGTAATTCCAGACTATTCTCTGTTAGGTTATGAGTAGGAGTAATTTGTTTGTTTTTTTCCTATTTTTGTTTTGTCAGGATTTAGTTTTTTCTTTGTTCATTTCTTTTCCTTTATTTTTAGTTGTAGGATAGCTTTCACATGATACCGTGTTTGGTTTTTGAAGTAAGCATGGTGAATTTTAAGAGGAAGTTGTGCTACTGTCAATGCTTGGTTATCTGTTTATTACCTCTCTTTGCGTGAATATTTCATATTTTAGTCGATGAAACTTTGATGGAAAATATGTCATTTTTCGAATAAAATTGTAGTGGAATCACAATTTTTTATTCTATAACTAGTATCACCTACTCTAACCGATATTTTATTATTTTTCAATTATTCCTTTTTTACTAGGTCGAGTAGAGTAAGGAGGGAGGAAAATTTAACAAGTGTGTCATAGGTATATATAGATATCCTTCTCTGAAAGGACAACCTCTTCTGCTCTCAATAATTCATAATCCCTCTTCTACCCCATGAAATTAATAAGCACTTATGCACAGTTCTATGAAAAAAACTGAAAATGAAAAAAAAATGGAGAAAGAAGAGAAAGGATTCTTGCGTAGGGAGGTGAAGAAAGAAACTTTGTCGGGGTACTGTCCAGGCTCACTAGCAGTGGAGCAATATTTGTGTCCTTGAAGTGACTCTGCCAGGGTAATGTCCAGGCTTGCTAGCAACAGAGCAACACCAAAGATGAAAACTAAGAGACTGACAATCGCTTTACTTTTATATTCATATACTCCTCATCCCCAATCGAAAAAACTGAGTTGAATTGGCTTGGTTAAGTGTGTCATCGATGAAGATAATGGTAGGGAATATATCTTTAACTCAAGCTAAGTAAAGAAGCTACGGTAATCAAAGATAGATTTTGCATGATATCGTGTTTGGTTTTTGAGGTAAGCATGGTGAAGTTTAAGAGGAATTTGTGCTACTATCAATGCTTTGTTATATGTTTGTTACCTCTCTTTGTGTGAATATTTCATCTTTTAGTCGTTGAAACTCTGATGGAAAATACGTCATTTTTCGAATAAAATTGTAGTGGAATCACAATTTCTAATTCTATAACTAGTATCACCTACTCTAATCGATATTTTATAAATTATCATTTATTCCTTGTTTACTAAGTCAAGTAGAGTAAGGAGGGGAGGAAACTTTAACAAGTGTGTCATAGGTATATATAGATATCCTTCTCTGAAAGGAAAACCTATTATGCTCTCAATAAGTCACAAACCCTCTTCCATCCCATGAAATTAATAAGTTCTTATGCATATTTCTTTAAACAAAACTGAAAATGGAAAAAACAAAATAAATTGAGAAAGAAGAGAAAGGATTCCTATGTAGGGAGGTGAAGCAAGAAACTCTGTCAGGGTACTGTCCAAGCCTGCTAGCAACGAAGCAACACCAGAGATGAAAACTAAGACTCTGATAATCAATTTACTTTTATATCCATATAATCCTCATTCCCAATCGAAAAAACTGAGTTGAATTGGCTTGGTTAAGTGTTTCATCGATGAAGAGAATGGTAGGGACTATATCTTTAAATCAAGCTAAGTAAAGAAGCTATGATAATCAAAGAAATGAACAATACTTCCTGAAGAGTTATACCTATTTTGCATGAGACAATATCCATCAGAGAGATATATTCCTACCAATGTGTTGCCAAGTGTTGTAGCTAATACAACCACCCTCCAAAATTTTTCCTATGCTTTGATTTTGGAACCTTCCCTTCTGTTGAAAGGATCTTATCCTTTACTATCATCAAGTAATCATGTTTTGATAGAGAATTATATTTTCATGTTGTTCTTGTCTTTGATTTTTTTGATACTGATATGATCATTTTGGTCACAAGCTAACCTCTTGACTTGACTTTGCAACATTGTTGGTCTTGACTCCAGAAACTACACAATATTGGAAGATAAGCCAGCCTAAGCATCAAAATTTTGCAATCCAGACAAGCATGCTATCCTTAGCTTGGATACTACGTAGTTCTAGATGGCAGCTTAGCCTTAATCTCATAAATTTCACAAAGCATCTCATTAGCTTAGAAACTACACAATTCACCGAGTCAAGAAGTTTCCTAGTTCTCGAGAATTACAAAATCCTTCTTGGGAATGTACATCCCTAGAAAATTTGGATTTATCATTAGTTTGCTGAAGGTGGGATAGTTACTATTTTTGGAACTTTATACCAAGTGTCACTTTTTCCCGGATTTTAGGCATGCACGTCATAAACCTTAATCCACCCAAATATATTTAATAGATGCCTCAAGAGCTCATTTTTACATTCAATATTAGAGATATAGCATTCCCAAGGAGATCGAGGAGCCTTCGGTGGAGTTTGCGTCTCTTTTCCAGGTGAGTTTTTCTTTTGTTGTCTTTTGCTACTTTTTCAGTCACTTTTTGTCGTTTTCCTTATGTGAGGGTCGATTTTTTTTTATCTTCATGGTTGTTGGTCTTTAAACTTATATTATCTTGTATAAGTGTTGGTTTAGTTCATCATTCACCTTTTCTAAGTGCTGCATTAGTTTTCTTGGTTTTGCACACTAGTGATTGTCATTTCAGTGACTCTCGTTGCATGTTTATTTTTCCTTCCATATGTTGATTTTCTTGGTTATTATGGTGTTCATTTTCTATTTGGTCTGTTTGTTCTTCTTTTTCCTCTCTTTCCACTAATGTTTCATTCTTTGCTACTTGTTAATTAATGTTTTGATCATTGTAGAGGATAAATGAATCAAGGTTTGTGTGGATAGAATAGAGAGGGGAGTTATTAGGCTTTTCTTGACTGCTAACCATGTATTTCATATGAGTGTCCCTGTATAATATTCTTGGTTGACTAAAGACAGGTATGGTAGCATAGGTCATGCCCATTTGGAGGGTGCCTTGAAGTTTAGCTCCCCGTGATATTGAAAGGAGCATGCCATATTTAGGGGGAATGTCAGCCACTACAATATCCATTACTAGGCTCTTGGCTGGTATTTGTGCTAGATTAACACATTGATCTTTGATTAGGCCTAGACATTTGACTCAACTGGAGTCAAAAGAATATAAGTCTTTGTATGGTCTAGTGATCTCAAAGCCTAGTCTTTCCATAAATACCTTTGGCATGAGTTATGTGAATCTCCAGAATCTAACATGGAATTGTGAAGGATTTTGTCATGGATGTTCAATCTAACATAAAATGGAGGAACACCTCCCTCTTGGAATTCACCTTCTACTTTTGGTCCAATAAAAAGTTTAGGTTTGTCATCATTTAAATTTATAGAATCAACATTTTCTCCTACGTTTAAAGCTTTCAAAACATGGGATCTATATACATCTTGGCCAAATAATTCAGTAAGAGGTATGGAAATTTTTATCTTGGCAATTTCATTTTCAATACTGAAGGGTGCCTATGTTTTTGGCATATTTATATTAGTTTTATCAGACACTGTTTTTATAGCAATTTCAACTTGCTTATTTTCATTGGGGAACTTAGTTAAAACATTTTTAATAGGGCAACTAGTTGATGTACTAGTGCTTCTTTGACTGCCATTATGTTGACTATTTTTGTTTTCATTTTTATTAGAACTTTTAACCATTGTGTTTGAAGTTTCTACTGTCTTGTTAGGGTCGTTTTCAGGGGCCTTCCTAGCAGAAATTTATGAGTTCTTTCTCTAGGAAGTGTCTTGGGTTTTCTTTCTTCTGAGGTCATACTACCTATGTACCTCCATTATGGCATTTTCAAAGCCTTGTTTATATTATTTGGATTCTAGGATTTCTTATTCAAATTGAATTGGGGAAAAGATACCTTGTTCCTCCTCAGTGAGGAAAACAACATCCTCATGATTTACTCCCATTAGATTGATTTGTCTTTGTTCTGGTTCTTCTATCAATCCCTCATCCTCATCAGCATAGTTTTCTTGGAATGGAGGCCTGATTTTCTGATTAGGTTCCCTTTATTATCTTTGTCTTATTTGAGGGGGATTCCTTCTAAAGTTTTGGTTTTGGTTCTGGTTTCTATTTTGAGGAGCTATTTGGTTTTCTTTGGGGTAAGCTCTCTCACTCATGTTTACTCTCTCCATCATCCTTTCCACAGCTCTAACAAGGTTATAAATCTTATCATCAGATGATGAAGGTGCAGCCTCTTGCTTATATGTGTCTCTTTTTTCGTTCCTCATTCTGGCTCTTGTGGTAATGATATTTGCCTCTACACTTACTGCACCCCTCTACATGTCTTCTAGTGTAAGAGGGTCTCTTTCTCTTAGTTGGTAAGCCATCTCTGGGTCAAAACCATCTCGAAATTTCATTAAGGCTAGACCTTGTGGAGGTTTCATGTGAGTAGGTAGGGCATTATATACACTATTGAACCTAGTGTAGTAATCTTGGACACTCTCTCCAGTGTTTCTCTTAATGTTTTCATATTCTGATAAGATTTAGAGAGGGTTTTTCTTAACTTCCCATTTGTTTAAGAATAGTTGGTGAAAAGAAGGGAGGTCATCTATACTATTAGGGGTTAGGCCTTTAAACCATTTTCTTGCCTTTCCCCCTAAGATTTGAGAAAACATTCTCATTTTGATAGTTTCATCATCTATCTCTTGTTGATCACAACAGTTCTCCATTCTATCCACATGTTGAGAAGTTGTAGAACCACTCTCATTAAATAGGGGGATATTGAACTGATAATCATGTGGTAGAGGTAATAAAGGTAATGGTAGGACTAATGGAGCATACCACGTTGCCATGGCTGGTAGATGGGGAAACAAAGGAGGGTTAACAAGAGGAGGGTTTACAAAAGGAGGTGGAGGGTTAAATGGAGGAAGGTGAACAATGGTTGTATGAATGGGGGTTGAAGTTAGTACAAAAGGATTATGCTGTAAGGTGGATGGGTCTAGAACTATCTGGGTTATCCAACTCTAAGATCTAGTCCTAGACAAGCCTTGTTCTAGGGGTGAGTCAGATAGGATATTATGCAAGCCTTTAAGGTTTTCAGGTAGGGAACTTGCTTTGTGGATAGGTCTTCTAACAATTGAATTTTTAGATCTAGGAGATTTCCTTAGGATGTGCTTTGGATTGTCAACTATTGCAGGAGGGTTTTGGTCTGGATGGGATCTGGTACAGATTCTTCTAGAAGCCAGAACTTAGACCCAAAATTCAGAGAGGTTAAAAGTTTATAACAGTTTTTTAAAAACAAACCAATCTGTGAAATAAATACTTAATCCAAAAAGTATTCTTGACTAGGTCATTTTGAGGTTTAATGATATCAATATTTCTTAATAATTTCCCATCGGAGTCTATAGAAAACTAGTGGAGTCAGCAGGCCTACTGAAAACCAGCAGAGTCACCAGGTGGAGGATTTTTAATTTTTTTGAGGCTATCTGTTTTCCACCGTTAGCAACCAGATACCATTCTTGGCTAACACTTGATTCATCTAATTTCGAAGGCGTTTTCTGAGTTCTTGAGGTAATATAAAGCTATTTAATAACTCAGCTCCCCAGTATGGTCGCCATTATGTTGGCTCCCCGTGATTTGAAAGATGGGCAAGAAAAACTCTACAAGGAACCACATCAAACCACTTTGGAGTCCAAGAACCTAGCCTTCGTGGACTCAGAGAGGGATCTCTCTATGTTTGTGTTTGTAAATGATTTATCTTTATGCTTATGTTTTCTGGTTTTAGGCTAGTTATGAAGTTTTAGGACTGTTTGTTTTGTTTGGTTGATTGATTGATTAATTGAGTGAATGTTTCAGTTAAATATATAGACTATGAGAAGCATTAATCCATTGGGATATGAAGTCATAAGAGGATTTAATTGTACATCAACTCTACAAGGGTGTTTTATAGGGAAAGCTAACTATATCAAGTGGATCTCTTAGATTAGACGAAATATGAATTGACAGCAAGTTGTGAATTCAATAGAACTAAAGGGAAATTAAGAATCCTTTAACTATACTTAAAACAAGAAAAACCTTTAAGATAATTGTTTAAGAAAGAACAAATTATAGGGATGAACATAGACTTCTTTGGCTAGACTCTACTAAGTAAACTTTAAGACAACAATCCAGCAATCCTAGAGAGCAATTAAGAATTCTCTAATTATTACCTTTAGACAAAGAAAACATTCAAGATAATAGTTCAGTGAGACTAAAGAGCAGTTAAGAATTCTTTAATCAAACTTCAAAGAAGGCCTTTAAAGAAACAATTTAAGAAAACCAAAGGACATGGAAAACCATAGACTTCTTTGGCTAGACTCTACTAAGCAAACTTCAAGGCAACAAGCTAGGTGGAACTAAAGAGCAATTAAGAATTCTCTAATCAAACCTTGCAGAAGAAAACATTAAGATGAAAGAATCAGACAGAATTAAGGTGCCAAGGCAGGATGTCTTAATATAAATTTTATGTTCTTTTATCAAAGAAATAATGGAAAATATGGAAAACAAAAGGGAAGCATTGACAAAGAAGGATAACTTCACCATTAACATAGATCAAGAATCTTGTGAACGTGCTTGTATTACTAATGTCCAAAACAGTTACAATACTACAGTTCAACAATATTTGCAGCTCAAAGTTTGATCAAATCTAGCATAACAGTTAGCCAACTAACCAGCCAACCAACCAACAACAAGAATGAAACATACATGGAATATTTAACTACAGATGAGGAGGTGATCCTCAGCTAGGGTTTCAGATTGTAGTTATTACAGAGTAAATGTTATCTTGACCTTTTAGACCATGCAAGGCCCAAGGAAAAATATCTCTAACTGACTCACTTTAATAATAAATTCTAACTTAAATGCTGAGCTAGCTTTTAGGATATTTCTGACTTTTAAGGCTTTTCATTAACTCTTTAAATAACTTTTGAGTAGCTGAGAAATATCTCTGACTGTTTCAATAACTGTAGCTGATTTTTATTTGATTTTTAGCTGTAGGTGGAAAAAATGAGTTTTGGAAGAAGTAAAGGCTGATTTGGCCTTTGTCATTCGAATCTACCTTTCTTTGTTGATTTGTCCTTAAGCTCTGTTTAGTCTTTTAAAACTCGGATTTGTCTCTTGCTGTCTGTCTTACTGTTTTTTGTTTTATTCTTCCTTTTATCTTTGATCTCTCTTGCATTGTCTTTCATTTAATCTTGCTGTGTTTTTTCTTTAATCCTTGATTAATATTTTAACCCTTTTTTACTATTCTTCTAACTATGTTTCTTCATTTTCTTTCATCTCTACCTGCCACTGTATAATTTCTTCTTTTTACCGTTCCCTGTTCTTTGAAGAGAACTTGCTGCTTCAGGATTGTTTGAATAACCACAAATGCTCATGATCCACTAATGATTCTGCTTGATCTTTCACTCTTGGTATTTAAATAGACTGAGCTCTTAGATCGTCACCCAAATAACTTAGTTTAAAAATAAATAAATTTGGAACCAAGAATGCAATTTATACACTCGTACATCGGCCACCTACACATTAAAAACAATTGTTAATTAAAATCCTGTTGTGGAAAGAGTCCAGATATGGTGGCTTTTGGATTTATGCGCTTAATTGGGGCTTTTCGGGCCTTTGGAGTGTTTTCAGAGGTTTTACACAGAGGATCGGGGCTTTAGACATGTTTTAACAGGTCGACAGTTTTGTGGTTATGGCGAGAGGTGGTTTAGTGGTTTTTCGCATGGGAAGGGAGCGATAAATTGTATTGGGCAGGGGAATGCGATGCCATGGAGGGAGTGCCACGTGGTAGGATGGGGGAGGTGGTAAAAACACCCATATCGCAAGGTTTGGTGGTGACTAAACGTTGGGTGATAAAGGGTGCGATACGGTGCGTGGGTCGTTGGATCTGGAAGTGGAGATCCAACGGTGGTCAGTGTTTGACTGATCGCGAATAGGTTTAGATGGTGGGGCCTGATAGTAATACATAGCGAAAGGTTTTAAACATAGCATGGGGTTTGGGTTTAAAACACGATGGTGGTGCTTTTTAAGCGGGGCTCAGGGTAGGGATTTAAGCGGGAGTGCTTAATATAAAGTGGAGGGTAAGGTTATATGAGCGGATGGTAAGGCTTAGGTCGAGAGAAGGCAGGGGGCTTAAAATCTCTATATGGAGTTGTGTACCATTATAATAAAAATAATTTATTAAAAATAAGGTGGGTCCCGTAATAATAAAATCTTAGTCTTAAAACATTGTAAAAAGGGGTTTTTTACATTGTTTTGAGGGGAGAAGGGAAATGAATGAAGGGGAGGGGTTTTTGTTGTGAGAAAAAATGGGGTTTTAGGAAGGGGAAGGTGTAGAAATGGGGGTTTTTAGGTCAAACATGGATTTTTAGGATATGAAGGAATTTTGAGAGAGGAAAAATGAGAGATAGAAAAATAGGTTAAATGGAAATAATGAAAACAGTGAGATTTCTGAAAATAAGATGTTCAGGGAATGTTATTTTCAGCAGAGTATAGAAAACCATAGTCATCTAGTGATAGTGTAGAATACAAATGAGTAATATATTTATGCACTTGATTTGCACTAAGCTATCCATAATTAGTTAGATATGAAATTTAACTTGCACCATCACTCAGATCTATGATTTTTCCACACTCTTGTCGCCCAAATCTACACTTCAATTGGCCAACACTTACCTTGTCTAACTGGGCATTATGCAAGTCCAAGGCTCAGGCCCCTAGCTTGGCCTTTGAGGATATGAAATTCACTATACATGCTAACCCAACTGTGCATTGCACAATTCTAGTGCTAAAGCCTATCCCCATGGCCATTGAGACTGCACAATGCGCAGTCTCTCATCAGTCTTCCCAAGATGAAATACCCATTGCATAGTCTCAAGCCTGAGGGTTAATCACTAGCTACTCATATTATGTAATGTGCAATCCCTTTAGTCAGTCCCTCTCCTTTGACTTTAGGAATTGCACAATTTTCCCCATTAGTACATGTGGTTTTTTCTTGATCTTACTTTGTAGGCTGATTTTTTGAAGCTAATTTATTCTTTCCATGAGTTCCTTTTCCTCCTATAGGTATCACAATTTTTTAATGCTTCTCTTCATCAATCACAATTATCATGGAACCCAAGAGAGTTTCTTCAAAGTATACCACAAAGAGAAGTATCAGGGATAAAGTTAAGAGTATGCTAGTAAAATTGCCAATTTATTTAGATAATCAACTATTCATGGAAAATGAATCATATATCACATGGAATAAAGTGAATGAAGTGTTCTCAGCAAGACGCTTCAAGGAAAATCTAGAGAACCAATATGTATATATCAACTTTCAATGGTTGGGACTACAAAATGTTGCATGAAAATATACAACTTTCCCATTTGTAGATGTTGTTAGCTAGATAGTTTTGTATATTGATGTTAAGACTATGAATTTGAACAATGGTAGTGGACATATGATCTGAATGAAGGAGTATTATTGAATGAAATGCTATGTACCTCTTTCAGATTTTAAACATGCTTTCTTCTTAGATTTGAACTGAATAGCAGGTTACTTCAATGGTTTCTTTTAAGTGTTCTTCAACCAATATAATTCCATGAACAAATTTTAAAGCATGAAATCATCAAACAATTGAAAATAAATGTGCATCAACCAACAAGATAAAAGCCAATGATGGAGTTCACCCCTCCTGGGCTACATCTCCTGGCCCGTCAACATGACTAGACCTCTCTTTTATTTGGCGTAAAATGTACATATCATTTTACTACCAATAACATGTGGCTATTACCCCTTCAAGATAATTTTCTTCTACAAAGAACTCTCACAAAATCAGCAACACAACATATCTCCTACAAAGATGACATTCTTTGACCGGTGAGAGCTAGAACCTCACATACACCCTTAAATTCCACACTGAATAATACAATAAAACAATTCATGAATAAAGAAGTCGAACCAGAGTTGAACCATTCTTGTCACAACTGCTAAAAAAGGTTTTATGGAATTAGGAAAACCCCTACAAGGTCTCCTACATGCTCAACAACTTCCAAAATTGTTCCAAATATCTAATTGATCCATACACCTTACTTGTCAAAACTGCAATATGACACTATAGATGTGCGCAAATAAGTAAAAAAAGGTTACCAATGGATTCAAAGCATCCAAAAACCCTTAGGTAGACTCTTCTGGCTCTTCAATTAGTCTTCAGGTGAAGCAGATGTGGCCTCCTCTCCTGGTGGCCCTGACATATTTAATCTTCAAGATAGAAAAATAACTTCGAGAACTACTACTCTGCCTCTGAAACCTACACCAAACTGCTTAGAATGTCCAAATTTGCTAGGATAGAATCTTTCTAAGCCAAAATTGGTTGAATTTTTCTCCAGTTATGTTTCATTCAACTTTTTCCCAAGAAACCCCTCCAAAACTGGAGAGAACTCTAGTTAACTCTGACAAATTTGGAGTTTCGCTAAAAATGGCAGAATCTGCCAACTCCACCACCAAGTTAAGATCGAATTAATTAATGGATAAGCGGGATTTAAGTATGGTTTAGGCTCTAATGGTGTGTTTATCAATCCGCATTTAGAAATGTGATTAATGTTAAAAAACAAGTGTTAATGTTAATTAAACAATCTTAACTCTGCACTTAAGTCTGGTCCCGCCAGTGGTCACAACAGGAGATCACATGGATTGGGGGTTTACCTCCACTTACTCCCAGTACATATCAATTTGGGCTAAATCAAATACACCCCGCTTGCATAGTATGTTAAGATCCACGGTGCGGGTATAGTGGTAAGTAGTTGTGTTTGTGTGGGGCAGGTCACGAGGTTGACCCTGACCTCTGCCTGGCCTACAATATAAAAATTTTCCATGATATAGACCACAACTTAGTCCACCAGGGGGGCACATGGCATCCCTTGGCTAAACCATGTGTTCGCCTCTATTTGACCTATTTCTGACCAATGAAAAACTGTCAATAAACAAAAATTTTCAACCAACCACCAACTATAACTTGTTAGCACCTGATTCGCCCGGAGGATCTTTTACCAACCTTTGACCCTTGCATAGTCACCTGCCATGTCAGTAGTATAGACTGCTGACTGGGCAATTTTCTGTACTTTTTTTTTGAAATTTACCTATTTGAGAAAATGGACAAAAGGCTCTAACTTTCACATACGGAGTCGATTTTCGATGAAAATAAGTGCGCCAAAATTAGGGCGACGAGACCTATCTGGTCGTTCAGGTTTTAGGCTTTTTTAAGAACTTTGATCTTTGAGCTTAAATTTGAGATCCTGATTATATCTCCCCACTAAAATACTTTTGGTATCCAAAAGTTCATTTTCACTTGTTTAGAAATTGAAGGTACAATTCCTTCATTTTTCTAAACTCAACCCAATCAAAGTTTGAAGTTCCATAATGGCTCTTTTTCATGCTGAACTTGAAATATAACTTGACCAAAGGTTTCAAGTTGGGTTTTCATCTTGAATTTTCCATGTCGCTATGACCATGCATAAAAACATGCTTCCCAAGAAGAATTCAATGGTGTTTATCTGCAAAAATCCTTACCGAGGATAAAATATAAAGGACTTTGACGTAAACCAAGACAAGCTGCACATGGCGAATACTTCTAGAAATTGAGTGCTAAACACATTTTTACATACAAAATATGCTTCCACTAATCATACAACAATTTTCAAAAATTATTTCCGACATAATCAAAGATAAATGCATTTTACAACATGCAGAAAATTGACCCCCAGATTTTCTAGTTCAATTGACTAACAACCAAACCAAACTAGCATAAACATGCTAAATAAAACATTGTTGCATGTAAGTGATTTATTCATGAACTATCACTTTTAAAAATTACCCACTATGGGGATATGCAACTAGTGAAAACAAAGGCTTACAATATTCAACTGGACAAATAGTCTGAACAATTATTACCCAACATGGTAACTGAAAACTCTATTTGAAATTTTTCTTCTTTTGAAGCCACTTCATGAATGGTTGCATCTTGCACCACTTTTTATTTTATCACTTCCTTTTCCAGTGCTTGCATGAATTTCTTTCCCTTACCAGGATGAAGTTGTGGAAACAATTTCCAACACTTCTCGATCCAATGCCCACTAATATTGTAATAAGTGCCAAAATTCCTTTGAGCTCTTCTTAGCTCACATGCCTTTTTCTTTGATTGAGTTTTCCTCTTCTCATTCTCAATTTCAAGAGACATAAACATATTCTTGATGATGAATTTTCTTTTGTCACACTCATACAAAATGGTTAGAAGAAATGAAAAAAGTGCATGGAGACATTCTCCTCAACATGTCACTCAAATCAATAGGTTGTTTTCCTTTAGAAGAAGTATTTAAATGAATTGGATGAGTATACATTTTCTTGGCATCCTTTCGATTATGCTTCCTATATTATGAACATGCTGACAAGAATAACTTGAATCAACTTCTTCTTCAAAATTTTCATCTCTCTCTGGAGATATCTTCAAGTCTCTTTTGTATTTGGAGAACCAAGCAGGCACTAATTCTGAATGCAAAGTCCAACACCTTTCCTTCTCATGTCATATTTTGTGACAGAAGGTACATGATACACAATATTTGTCATCAGAAGACAATTCTTCTTGTGCAACATAACCCAAGCCTTCATACTTAGGTCTCTCTTTTACCTCTATTGGGTTCTTGATTCTTTTTTGGTGAACACCAACACCTAATCCTTCCTTGTAACCCATATTTTCCAAGAGCTGAGATCCAATTCCTTTTTTGTGTCATTCAAAGGCTGCAAAATAATTTACATTAACAGATGCATATAAATAAGGAGCATATGCATGCTCATCATTTGTCTCATCTCTTTATTGAGACACAAAGATGGTTTCATACTCCTTTCTGATTCTAAAGGTGTTCTGTTGGACTCTTTTGTTCTCTTCTTTCATCTCCTTAACATGAGGTGTTGATTCAACCTCATCCTCCACATCATGTGGACAAAAGGCACAAACATGTCCATCTTCCATATTGGAAGGAATTTCTACATTAACATTTTGGATCGAAGTTGTAGAAAAATATGAAGTTTGTGGAGAAGATTGTGGTTTATCCCCATTCTTTTTACCTTCTTCCTTTGTTGGATATTTAGAGCCTTCACCTTGCAATTGTGAGTTCCTCTCTTCATAGAGGACCCTCGCCATATCTGACGTGTCCCAAAAAGCCTTTTTGAAGCCTTCATCTTTTGTCAGGCTTGTATGCTCTCCTCCTTGAGACATGCTTACTAAAGCCTCGAGAATATCTGGAGATGAAACTTGAGGTGGATCTTGTGGAAAATTTGGCCTCCTTCTCCTTGTTAAACCTTGCAAATTTACACAAACAAGTTTTCCTTCTCCTCTCTAGAGCTTTGACCTTGTAAGAATTTTCACCCCGCAAATAGTCAAACCCTATTTGCAAAAGAAACACAAGCTAACAATAAAACTTCAACTCTAATACCAACTTTATCTGAATGGAGGATTATTGGTCAAATTTATGCTAAGTACCTCTTTCATATTTTAAACATGCTTGCTTCTTATGTGCATAGATTTGAACTGAATAGTAGATTACTTCAATGGTTTCTTAAAAGTGTTCTTTAACCAATATAATTCCATGAACAAATTGTAAAGCATGAAATCATCAAACACTTGAAAATAAAATTGCATCAAAAACTAAGGCAAAACCCAATGATGAAGGAGTTCACCCCTCCTGGGCTACATCTCTTGGCCCGTAAACATGACTAGACCTCCCTTGTATTCAGTGTCAAAAGTACATATCAGTTTGCTTCCAATAACATGTGGCTATTACCCCTTCAAGGTAATGTTCTTCTACAAAGAACTCTCACAATATCAACAACACAGCATATCTCCTACATAGATGACATTCTTTCATCGGTGAGAGCTAGGAGCCCCTCACATACACCCTTCAATTCCACGTTGAAGAATATAATAAATAGATTCATGAATAAATAAGTCAAACTAGAGCTGAACCATGTTGGTCACAGCTGTTGCAAAAAAATTTCTGGAATTGTGAAAACCCCTACAAGGTCTCCTCCATGCTCAACAACTTCCAAAACTGCTTCAAACATAATATTGATCCATACACCTTATTTGTAAAACCTACAATATCACACCATATATGTGCTCAAATCAGTAAACATAGGTTACCAATGGATTCAAAGCATCCAAAAACCCCTAAGTAGCCTCTTATGGCTCTTCAATTGGTCTTTGGGTGAAGCAGATATGACCTCCTCTCTTGGTGGCCTTGGAATCTTTAGTCTTAAATCTAGAAACATCACTTCCATAAGTGATCCTCTACCTCTAAAACCTACACATAACTATTCCAAATGTCCAATTATGCTAATATAGACTCTTTTTGAGCCAAAATTTCTTCCAGTTATGATTCATTCAATTTTGGCCTAGGAAACCCCTCCAAAACTAGAGAAAACTCCAGTTAACTTCGACAAATTTGGAGTTCCACCGAAAATGGCGGACTCCGCCAACTCCACCAAAAAGTTAAGATTAAATTAATTAATGGATAAGCAGGAGTTAAGTATGGGTTAGGTGCTAATGGCACGTCTATGAATCCACATTTAGAAATGTGATTAACATTAACAAGTGTTAACGTTAATTAAACACTCTTAACTCCACAATTAAGTCTAGTCCGTCGGTGGTCACAGCATGAGATCACATGGATTGGGGGATGGCCCCCACTTATAACCCCTTCATATCACTTTGGGTTAAATCAAATACACCCCGCTTGCATAGTATTTTAAGATCCACGATGTGGGTGTAATGGTAAGTCATTGCATTTGTGTGGGGGAGGTCACAGGGTCGACCCTGACCTCTCCCCAACCTCCGATATAAAATTTTTCCACTATATAGACCATAAATTAGTCCACCAGGGGGGAAACATGGCGACCCTTAGCTACACCATGTGTCCACCTCTGGTTGGCCTATTTTCGACCAATGAAAAACTGACAACAAACCAAAATTCAACCAACCACAAACTTTCACTTGTCAGCACCTGATTCGCCCGAATGATATTTGACCAACCTTTGACCCCTGCATAGTCACCTGCCACATTAGCAGTATAGACTGCTGACTAGGCAGTTGTCCGTCATTTTTTTTGAAATTTTCCTGTTTAAGAAAATGAACAACAGGCTCTAACTTTCACATACAGATTTGGTTTTCGATGAAACAAAGTGCGTCAGAATCAGGGCAATGAGACCTATCTGGTCATTCAGGTTTATAGAAATTCTAAGAAATTTGACTTTTAATATTAAATTTGAGCTCCTGATGAAGATAGGGTTTCTTCTTTTCTAGAAATATACTACCATCTTATGTATCATTTTATGGTGTTGGAATCTCTCATGGATTCTTATTTTTATGCTCCCACTAGCTATTTGAGCACAAGGGACATTGTTAAAAGTTGGGTGAAAGAGGCATCAAAATTTCGTCAAACTCCCACCAACACCTACAAGACAAAATATCTCAGGAAGGCCTATGAGCTATTGATTATGATATGTTGCAGAATCTATGGTCAGCAGAGCACTAAGACCTTTATTGAAGGCTGGAAATTATTATTGAACTAGCATATGAATGAAGGGAAACCATTCAAATAGCCTGATTTTTTGGCTCAATAGTTAAGTGTCCATGTAGCTAACGCTTTGACAGTTAAGGGCGGGAAAGCTTGATTCTACATGTCTGCATATCTACTGGATGAAATTTTTGCTTAAAATTCATTCACTGGCATGAATTTGACTTGGACACCACGAGATCATGCCGTGCACATCTACTGCAAGCTGCTTTTAGAGTGCAGTCATAGAGGAGTAATGGAAAATATAACTCACCGCTTCCTCATTTTGTTATAAAAGTTGAACTTTGAGGAAGAACCACCTTGCGTGTCACATGGGGAAATGGAAGCGCTGGTAGAGATAGAATATTGGTTTGCCTCACCAAATGGGACCTTGCTTAGAGTTTTTGGTGAAAAAATCACCACATATTGTGTCGAGGCATGCCACCGATAAATTAGCCATGCAAGAAGTTGCATATCATCTCTCCACAATGTTGTCAACAACTTTACATAGGAAGAAGAAACAACCTTGGCCAAATATTCCTATGAAAATTAGATTGTATGAGATCAAGAACATGAAAGTTGCGGATATCAAAGGAAATAAATATAAAAATTTTCATTTGGAACTCTTTACTTTAATCTGTATGAATTATCGGAATGTTTGTAGAGATCACTGTGCGAGCATTCATTTTTAGTGGCTAAGTGGGACATTCCATTGGCTGGAGGAGGAACCATGGAAGAATTTTTATAATGCCTCCAAGTCCCATGAGCCAGTCAATTTTCCAAGAACTTCGTAGGTGGCTCTGCAGAAGAAAGCTACTCCGGAAGTAGTACCAGCAGAAGGAAGAAATCCCATGCACGCAAAGGGAAAGAGGAAGGTTACATGTACCCCTTGGGACACTACAAGAAAAAAGGACATTGGTGAGGGTCGAAAAATATCACCATAAGCTCATTGGTGACAGTCAAAAGTGTTTTCGTCACAAAAGGTGGCATCGCCAAAATTATAGGTGTTGTGATGACATTCAAGATCCATCACCAATAATGATTTATAATGATGGATGGTGACCGTCACCATTTCATATGAGAAATGGTGATAGACGGTAGTCTCCGTCACAAAAAAAACTAAACATCACCAATGGTGGCATCGCCAAAAATATGTGTTGTGATGACCTTCAAAGTCCGTCATGAATAATGATTATAATGACGAATAGTGACCATCACCATTTCATATGAACAACAACGATTTATTGTGATGGACCTTTCCTGTCTGTCGCTATTGATGCATATATATATGGCGACGTACGTTGACTGTCACCATTTTATATTTTGGTGAGTCAAAAAATGTCACTATAAGCTCATTGGTGATGGTCAAAAGAGAGTCTGTCACAAAAAATCGAATGCCACCAAAGGCCGCATTGTCAAAAGTATATGTGTTATGGTGACATTGAAGGTCCATCACGAATAATGATTATAATGAAAAATAGTTGGCATCACCATTTCATATGAATAATAGTGATTTATGGTGATAGACCTTTCATGGTCATCATTATATATATATATATATATATATATATATATATATCATGGCAGTTTTTTACCATCACCATTTCATATTTTGGTGAGGGTCAAAAAATGTCACCATAAACTCATTGGTGATGGTCAAAAGAGCCTTTGTCACCAAAAAATGATCGTCGTCATTCTATATGAATATCAAGGTGTGATGGAATCGAACCACCAACCTATTTCTTGTAAAGCACATGCTATTCCATTGAGATATCACCCTTTAAATAATTAGAATTTAAAAAATAGACCTTGAAAATCTATAAATTGTAAACTCTACAACTTTCAATAAATTAAACCTGATAAAAATATCCAACTATAATTTATGAAACTCGTAAGAGTGATAGTATCTTCAAGATACAAATGCCAGAAATTCTAGTGTTGTGAAACAACACATTATTTATCTAAAGAAGAAAACAAATATCTTGTTCTAAATTTCAATCACATTTCTTTAAAATTCATTATAATATATGCATTTGAAATCATTAACCGTTGGAAAAATTAGAGAAGGATGTGGGCCTCATAATAATATCACCACTTTGTTCAGGAGTTTCCAACCTGTAAATTATAGTACATTTTTACTAAAATACTATTTAAATATCTAGAACAAAATGTCTATGACTATCAAAACCAAAAATATAATGACCTCTTATAAATCCATTATCAGGCTAACCACAGGTTGATAAATCTTTACATCATATATCCCTAGTTTTGCTTAGTTCCATTACATAAGCCATGCAACATAACAAGATAGTTTTTTAATCACTACAAATTTGGAATACCAGGTGTCATTTCTATCTGACCTTAGGAATAATTTACTTAAGTATTTTTACAGATGTTGTTAAAAGATTACATACTTGGCTCCTTTCTCTTCACGAATGGAATACATTCAGTAAAGTTGTATGTGATTCTCAAAGGAATTATTTTGATTTGTGAGATCTCTAATTCAAAAGTAATGTGCTTCTAGTTATCTCTATGCAACAGAAGTAGCAGAGTTTTTAATTTTATCTTCATGTATAATACAAATTTCCCTCACAGAACTATCAGGCATCCCAATGTTCCATGAGATTTATAGGTTCTAAGTTCTAACATAAACTAATTATGATTTTTACTTTTGGCAAAGCTCTGACAACCTACGATGCAAAATAATCAACTATCCATAAACTTATAAAAATGAAAATAAATGTCTATCTAGAATCTATGGTGACTTGTTTTATTTCACTATGGTGGAAATATAATTATATTTAAATATTATGATCAAATATAGAGAAAAAAGGAGCCATAGTTTAGTCAATATGAGATGTGGGACCACAAATAAGAAAAAAATTGCCATCGAAATGATTGGTTACAACTGGGTATAAGAACTTCTCACTAGGAATAAATGTTTCAGATGTTTAGAAATCATATCGATAGGTGAATTAAATACTTCACAAACATTAATTTACCTTGGAGTAGTGTCAAACAGGGCATGAATGTTGACTACCTAATGTGCTGCAAAGTACTACTATAAAAGTCTTATATTTCACATTGGTCATTTCTATTGTACTCCTACAATATAACTACGAATTTTTGGCAACCATTAGGGGGATTATTTAGTGGTTCCTTATTTCTTATCATTTATGGGCTCATTTTCATTTTTATATTGTGCTTTTGTCATTTGTTTTGGGTTTGAGTTGATTCTTATTGCTCTCAACTCTTCAATCTCAAGGATAAGCGGAAAAACATGCTTCATAATGTTTGCATATGGATCTTTGCATGGTTGGTCATCAACCATCCAAGGACACCCAATACCTATCTAGCTAAGAGCATGTTGATAGTTGGGCTTCGCTAAATTTGTGGTAAACTAGAGACAAGTGAAACAAATATTTTTGGATTCTCTATCTCCAAGAAACTACTAGCAGGACATTAAGGATCAACACTCAGTTTGCTTCCTGGAAAAAGTGAATTTGATACCACAAAATTTGGAAATTCATGGTATTTTGTGCTCTTGGCCCTCTCAGGGATTTAGAATTACCTTGAAATTATTCCATTGCTCAACTTTTGGAGACTAAAGTGGAAGTTGGATTTTGATAATGAGGATAGAAAAATCATGATGTATCTTGTCCATTAAAATTATGAAAAAGGTGTATGGATGGGAAAAATTACAAATGGTTCCACGTGTTGCCACGAAAACTTAGAGTCATGCATATGCACTTTCAATCCATAGTGTATTATAACTGATATATGTGAAATTTGGAAGTTTTTATTACACATTCAAACACCAATTGCATTATTTATTTTCATTAACATTGTTGAAAACACTAATTTCTTAGGTAATTTCTTGACAAAAATCGTGTATTAACCACTTAGATATTCTTGATATGATGCTCAAAATAACCACTTAAGCTTTCAAAGTTTGATCATTTCGCTGGCAATTAAAACATGGCTCATTGGAAGAAGATTTTAGTGGAAAGTTATACATCAGTATTGTCTTGAATCTATATTTTTATATGTTTGATTGTTAGGTTCACGAATTTTATCCAACATAAAAAAATCTCAAAACAAATTTGTAATAGATAATATTAACCCCTGATGGTGGATTCTTCATTCGTTCTAAAGTTCAGAGATTTATGCACGAATCATCTCAACTTGGAATAAATTACAATAATCATAATGAATGTCCACATTATGAGGATGACTGTGTTGAAAATTGGTAGCTTAGGGACAAATTTCCTTAAATAAAATCTCATTTCTTAAAATTATGGAGTGACTTTATAAATATAGAAAGTCATGTCTAGCATCTCAAGTTTGACTTTCCAAAAATAGTAAATCACATTGCATCAATTGGTAATAAAGTATAGTTTAAGAAAAATCACTTAACTTATAATTAATCAATTCTAATAGTTCAAACTCGACTTAATTTTCCAAGAGGGTTTGTATCTAAGCTTTCGGGGAGTGCACGAGAGATATGTGGAATTCTAGGATTTGTTTATGGTGAATCGTTTCCACCCTTGGTGCCAGAATGGAGTGTTATGTTTTTCCTCATCCTGTTTTCCTTGGCTAAGGGGTGTTTCTAGAACTAGAGGACAAGAAATCTTGATCATTTGTTCATAAAACATGAAGGAAAATCCATTAAATTCTTGGCCCAAACATATGGAACAATGTCGAAAGAATATGATGTGAACTTAGAAAAAGTTTTTTCTCATGAAGTGGAGAAATGACATCGAATCAATATTGGTGGGAGTGATACATTTAAATATGAAGATCACAAAAATAATTTTATGAATATGCCCATGGGGTATCATCACAGCCCCAATGGTTATTAATTTTTAAACTATTATGATGACACTAATTGGATTTCTTACAAATCTATAATTTTTCAGAGGGATTGATTGATCGAGGTTGAAGAAGATAAAATTGAATTAATTGAGAAAGTTCAATA
This sequence comes from Pinus albicaulis, assembly GCA_034641835.2. Taxonomy (NCBI): domain Eukaryota; kingdom Viridiplantae; phylum Streptophyta; class Pinopsida; order Pinales; family Pinaceae; genus Pinus; species Pinus albicaulis. The sequence goes on along the minus strand of JAXQQM020073890.1, from coordinate 104,154 downwards.
GTTACAATAGTGTTGTAATCCAACATAGCACCACATACTCTTTTATTAGTAGCAGGTTGTGTGGCTATTTTGAGTTAGTACGCATATATACATACACATGATATGGTCATGTATTCGAAGGAAATGGCTTTTACTTGTTGGTTCATTCTTTTTGGGACTACCAATCAATCCAAAGGTGCATGTGATTTTTTTCAAGCATGTATATAAGCTTATCTATGTGTCTATTGTGGTTCCCATGTTTTGGCAGATTTGGCAATACGAAAAGACAAGACAACATCAAACCACTTTGGGACCTCAGGATCTAGCCCTCGTGGGTCCAAAGAGGGATCTCTCTATAAAGGCAAAGAATAATATATCTTTGAAGTTCAATTTTAAGGTATTAGGCTAGTTATAGGGCATAAGGGTCGTTGTTTTGTTTTTGTTTGTTTGGTTGGGAAACATGAAAGAAGGGTTCAATGTGAGGTAAAGGAATGAGAAAATAAGGATATTTGGAAATGGGAAGATAATTCAGAGAGAGCACAAGTCCATTGGGCAATGGGGTCATAAAAGGTTTTACTTGCAATTCAATATCCAAGGCTTTCAAATGGGCTAGTCATCTAAAATAGAGGATCTCTAAAGATGATAGTATGAGATGAAATGATAAGGGAATGAATGGGAATGACAAGGAAACCTTCCAAGGTGACCAATTAGGAGCAAATCTAGGGACAGGGCATGCCTTAACCATCTATGATCAAACTCATAATGAGGCTAACTCTTCAGACAATGGGAAACATTTAAGGTTGACACAAATTGAAGTCTAAGATCATAGAAAGAATTTTAACCTTCTCTGCTTTTGACATTCAACTTAAGGGATCTTAGAAAGACTAACTGTTGGAAAGGACCCTAGTGAGACAGAACTGACTCTAAATCTCCTAGTTTCCCAATTCTTTCAGATAAACCCAACAGAACATCTAAAAACAAACTCTAGATTCATACATCAGTAAGCATGGAGAACCAACTACTATACTGGTTAAATTATCTTGAATTTGTTCTTAGATCACACAATTAGCAGAAAAAATAAAATATAAGAAGAGCAGGAAGAATTAGGGTACTTTACAACAGTATATCCTAAGCTACATTACTAATTTCTTATCAGAGAAATGAAATATGATGCATGACAGAGGGAAAAAAATAAAAGATAGAGCACATCACCACTGATTTAGATCAGGATCTAATGAACATGCTTGTCATATTAGAAGAGTAAACCAGTCACATACAACATTTTCCAATAGCTTGATATCAGTCTGAAATCATCACCCAACCTATTTTACAACTAATACACACAGAACTCTATCTCAAAGAAACAACTTACAATCCACAGTTAACCAACCTTTACAATGTACTTCTGATGTGTTCTTATAGCTGAAAGAGTGGCAGCAGAGGTAGATATAACTTTAAATGGCTCATTAAAATAGAGGAGAAATGTTTTTGCAGCCCATTCTGTCTTAATATCCCTGTATTGACTTTCAGTATTCTTTGGGTGAACTAGGGGTCTTTCGACAGGCTGATAATAACTCCAAGTATGTCTCTTGAAGTACTTTCTGCCTGTTTATACTCTGTTTGTACTCTGAGACAAGTAAGGCAGATAAATGACTTTCAATCCTTCCATACTGTTGTACATATTCATTCCTGTCGTAGCCTAAAACCCCATGACCCTGCTCGACGCTATTATCTCCGCCCGAAAACCTGCATCGCAATAGTTCAAAATTCAAATTTAAGCAATCGGGCCGATCCTTTAAGATTTTGGCTCCCTCCCGCTTCGGCCTCCATATGACCCAGGTCAGAGAACCACACTTCGAAGCAAGAAGGGGCATACTGTTTTAACAATCGGACGCAATAATGGCCATCCGATCTAGCTCAAATCGACGGTGCGGCAGGTAACATATATGGTGGGTCCGCGCGCAGCTGATCGGCGATTTTCTTTGCTCCACCGCTTCATTTCCCTCCGATGCAAGCACAGCCGTCGATCTTGTTTCAAGATCAGACGGTCCTGGGTTGATCGCAGCCCTGTTTTCAATCGCAATCGGAATATAAAAAACGTGCCACTCCCGCTCTATCCACTCTGCTTTCCGATTCCGATTGCCGATTCGGGTCCCACCTCCTGTGGCCATGTCATCATGTTTCACAAGTGTACGCTGCACCCTTCCTCCACCATTCGTGTGTCCTGATAATGTGTCATGGTTTATGAACCCTTAGCCCGTTTATTCATTGTCGCCCCATTGATTTCTGCCTCGTCACTCTCCGTTTCTCCATTGTGTTTATGTGTTTCCTGTCACCCTGCGTCCTCTCAATGTCTTGCCTAAAATGTATCACCGATTTCATGGCCGCTGTTGTAACCACCCTCCATATCGCCGAATCGTTTTTCTCTAATGATTTGTGGGTTTTGCAGGTTTTCATTTGGCCTTGTGGACGCTTTAACTTTTCGCCTCCGCTAAAAAATCTAGAGCATAACAAAGGACAGATCATACTGGCAGCAATTAAAGGAAGGAGCCGAGGGTAGGTGGGAGAGATGACCACCATTAAAGAAGACAGTGATATGAACTCTCAGAACTCTCCAGATGCGTCCGCCCCGCATTAAAGATCCAAGATTCAAATCCATAGTCGAAAGCCGAGAGTACGGTACTTAAATCCAGATTGTTCCAAATCTCTTACGGCAGCAGATTTTCTCTCAGCCGCGGGCGACAAATTGTATATATTTTATTACTCCCATTTTGTATATAAAGAGATTTTATCTCCCAGCATTTATTTCTTGTACAGGTTGTTCAGTACCATCAATTATAGCCAGTCATTCATAATAAAAGGCGTGAATGTTTTCCGCCATGTAATTCAAATTGAGTCATTAATTATGCCTCGTCTCCCTCCTCCTCTGGAAGTTTCTGTCTTCTCTATAAATACTCAAAAATAAAACATTGTAGGGGTTCCATATTTCTGTGAGCAAGCTGTGCAGTGAGAAGACTACTGTATTCATCTTGTAACATTTATGTATGAAGTTTCAGAGCCCGTAGGGTCTCAGTGAGGAGGAGTTATGACTGTATTGAGGATTCTGGTCTTTGGTATATTACAGTATGTAACTTTTCTTATGTGGTAATACATCATCCTTTTTCATGCAAATTTTCTTCTTGTATCATGTTCTAGAATGCGAGTGGCTCACTAGTTTGCAGTAAGGATTCATCTTAAGTGGTGCCCTTTCTGGAATTAGTCAAGCGCTTTAAATAGGCCTAGAAGTGATATGTTGTTCCATGTTCACCCTTTTCATAATTTCTGCTATATTAGTGGCTTAAGGATTCGTAAATTGGTGCGCCCTTCTGCCAGTAATATCTTCTTGTGTTTCCTCACTGCCTGCACACCCTAATACTTGATTTCTGTGATATATCATTGAATTGGCCCTCTTTACAGTAGGCGGTCTCCTAGTTGTCTGATACTTTAATGCTGAAGTTTTACATGATGCCTTTACATTACTCCTATCCTTGTATCAGCCTCTGAAAGAGAATTTGGACCAATTCAATCTAATTCAATTTCCTTGTTTAGAACAAGAGATAGTAGGTGAGTCCCTTGGACTGACAACCCAAACTATAAAGGACTCCTTGCTATATTAAGATGTCCTAGGCACTGGTCTATGGCAACTCTAGGCTGTCCCTAGGAGGGTTATAAAATCATCCACAACATCTTTCTGGCGCCGTTGCCGGGGAACGAGTTCAAGAATATATGTTTCCCTGGGTTCGACATCCTATATTCACTCTCTAATCAGGTGAGCACAGAGAGGTGAAGAGTTGTAGATTTCTCAGCTTGGCGACTCCACTGGTCTTTATTTGATAAATTTTTGGAAGTTCTGGCTTCCCGGAGGCCCCATTTGAGGTCGGATACCTCACCACCGAAAACACCCGTGTCTGACCCGGAAAAGATTATTCGTAAGAAAGGTTGGAAAGAGAAGAAGTCGGTTCGTCCCGAAAATTCTGAATATTCTGTTGAAGACTACCCACCTTCTTCTTCTCAAGAAGTTAGAACAGAAAAACCCGAGTTTCCCTCAGAAAATCCACGTAGAGGAAACGCCTGGATTGAAGGGGGATCTCACCCTACTTTCAAGGCTGAAGAAATTAAAGAAGTCACAGAAGTAGTTGCTGTTAACCGTGAGTTATTTCCTTCTACACCTCAGGCTTCTGTGCAATATATTCCCATTGTTATTCATACTTCACTTCCTCCTACTTCTCTCCCTTCATCTGTATCTCAAATTATTGTGCAACCCCCACCTCCCCCAATGGCCAATGTTCCTGCTTTTCTGTTAAATAAATATGCTCCACTGGCTTTACCCCCAGTACTGCATGACATGCCACAAGATTACCTGAAAATCCTACCGAGGTTTAATGGTGAAAGTGACACTGATGCTCAGAAGCATCTCGAGACCTTCTGCTCTTTCGCGGAGAACTTAAATGTTGAACATCTGGATGTGGTTTTGAGGTTGTTTGTGCAGTCTTTAGAAGGCGAAGCCAGAAAATGGTTTAAGACATTGGGGAATAATTCTGTGACTACCTGGGACCAAATGGAAACTGCTTTTCTCAGGAAGTGGGGGGAAAAGAAAGACTACGGAATGTGCCTTACTGAATTTAATACCATGAAGAAGAAACAGAATGAAGGAGTATCCGAGTTCATCAAGAGATTTAACAAGTTATACCTGAGCCTACCTCCCGAAATGAAGCCACATGAAGCTGCGGCCAAAGTTGTTTTCATAGCAGCTTTTGACTCCGATTTTGGTTTCTCGCTGTGGGAAAGAATGCCCGTCACCTTGGATGATGCTCAAACAGATGCTCTAGAATTGGAGGCAAATTTTGCCGCCACTGGTAAATCAAAGGGAAAAGTTGAGCAAGATACTAGAAGGAGAGGTAAAGAAGAGGTTTCTACCTCCAATCAAGACAAAGACTCTGACAAAATGGATGAGATAAGCAAGATGATAAAGAAAATGGTCAAGCTAGAGCTGGAAGCTAAGAATGCGGCTACCAGGAACTATTATAATGCTCCAAACAGAGGATATAATCCTCAGTACAGAAAGCCCCCGTTACAGATAATGCCAAGAGAACAGCAAGACCAGGTACGCCATCCCTTGTACCTGGAGGGACCAACAGATGACTCCGTTAGAGAGGCAGCTTATAGACTTGAAGACTCGAATCTGGCCTTCTCTAATAATGATGATATGGAGTGTCCCCTACAAGAAGAAGACGAAGAGGCAGAGATTGACCATTATTGCAAGCAGTTTGCTGATTTCATGGAAGCACAATTCAATGTCAAATATGATCTTAGATCCTCAAGGAAGAGGACCCGAACCCAGGAGCAAGAGGAAGAGCAGCCTCGAGAGGAAACATCGGCTCAGAAGGAATCGGCAGCAAAAAGGTGTATAGAAAAAGGTAAGAATCTTCTGAATACCCCCTTGCAGTCTAATGATCAAGTTCCCTCCTCTTCTATACCAGTTGGCCTCCCTAATGCTAAGCGGTTGTCAAAAGAAGTCAAGTCTTCAGTTGAAAATAGGGATTCCAAAGAAGTAGTGCTAGAAAAGCCTGCGTCTGCTTTCAATTTGCAAAAAGAGCTTGAGAAGATTAAGATTCCTGTTCCTCTGACTGAATTATTAAAACAGCCTGCATACCAGTCTCAAGTTACCTCTTTCATTCTTCCTCCTGAACTACCCATCGCACCTGATAGTTTAAATCTGCAAGAAGAGAGGCCAATGGTAGTCTTTGGCCCACATGTCGAGGAGATAGACCCTTCTACTCCCCCCTTTTATGTGTCCCTAGTCATCCATGATCTGCTGCTACACAACTGTATGTTAGATTCTGGGGCTTCCCATAATCTTATGCCTTTGTCTGTCATGGAGCAACTAGGGCTGCAAATTACAAGACCATATAAAGATCTATATTCATTTGATTCTAAAAGGGTTAAATGCTTGGGAATGATTAAAGATCTAGTGGTCAATCTAGCTCAAATCCTAGCAAAGAGTGTGGTTATGGACATCGTGGTTGCTGATATCCCAGCCCGCTTTGGCATGCTGTTGTCAAGGTCCTGGGGTACCAAGATTGGGGGGTCAATCAAATTGGACCTAACATATGCTACTGTCCCAGTCTTTGGAGGTCAAGAAAGGAGGTTATACAGGGAGACTAGATTTGTCAAAACGGTAACCAGGGCTGACTGCTCAGATAATTCTCCAATTTATAACAAAGAAGGGGATTTTTCATGTTTTATGTTGGAAGAAAATCAGGATTACGCACATGAGACCCTTTTTGGTCAAGTTCAGGCTGAGCAACCTAAATAAGAGCAAGAATCGGAAATATGGACTTTGCATTTTGATGGAGCTAATTCAAGGGAGGGTAATGGAGCAGGAGTGTTGTTGATTTCCCCTGCAGGAAAATGGGTGCCACTGTCTTTTAAATTGGAATATGAGGCTACAAACAATGTAGCTGAGTATGAAGCATTATTACTGGGGCTGTAGATAGCTAGAAACATGGGCATCCACTGTCTAAAAGTGTTTGGAGACTCCGAGCTAGTCGTAAGGCAGATTAAAAATGAATGTCAAACTAAGCACCCCCGGCTCAGAGCATATAGAAATGAAGTATGGGACATGATAGAAAACTTCTTTTCAGCATTTAACATACAGTTCATGCCCCGGGAGCAAAACAGAATAGCAGATTTTCTTGCGGTAGCTGCCAGTACTTTCCGTCCTCCTCAGAACCCACTCCTAAGATATGAGGTGGAGATACGTTATAGACCATCCATTCCAGACAATATAAAGCATTGGCAGGTATTCGAAGATGATGAACATATGAAAAGATTTATAGAGACTGTGGGAGAATTCTCCAATATAGAGATTGATGATAATGGAGAAGAAGGAGTTGAAAATATTGCTGAAAATAAATGGGAAGAAAGAATAGCAGGTAGCAAAGTGCTGCAGCTAAAGGGTAATGTCATACCCAGAGGGTTGGTACCACTAGAGAAGTTGTTCAATAAAGATGATGTACCCGTGCAGCCGAATAAAATAGTAGAAGATAATCAAGTAGAAGATTTGAATCTGGGTACTTCCACTGATCCCAAAATTGTTAAACTGTCGAAGAAGGTCCCAGAAGGATACAAAGAAAAGTATTTGAAGTTGTTTCAATCTTACAAAGATGTTTTTTCTTGGTCCTATGAGGACCTAAAAACTTTTGATGTAAATATTATACAGCATAAAATTCCATTGAAGGAGGATGCAAAGCCATACAAACAGAAGCTCAGGCAAATAAATCCTTTGCTTCTTCCTTCTATTGAAAAAGAAATCAAGAAGTTGTTGAAAGCCAAGATAATCGTGCCACTAAGGTACTCAGAATGGATAGCGAACCTTGTTCCTGTTAGAAAGAAGAATGGAGAAATAAGGCTGTGTGTGGACTTCAGAAATTTGAATAGAGCATCTCTCAAAGACAATTACCCACTGCCTAAAATGGATCATATCCTGCAGAAAGTGGTGGGAGCATCCAGAATGTCAATGATGGATGGATTTTCGGGCTACAATCAGGTAGTTGTTTTCCCAGAAGACCAGAAGAAGACTGCATTCACCACACCGTGGGGAACCTTTATGTATGCGAGGATGCCATTTGGATTGATTAATGCAGGTGCTACTTTTCAAAGGGCAATGGACATAGCCTTTGTTGGAGAACAGGACAAGTTCTTGGTGGTATATCTTGATGATATCACGGTATTCTCAAAGAATGATGATGAGCATATTGTGCATTTGAGAAGAACTTTCGAAAAATGCAGAAGGTACGGCCTTTCTCTTAATCCCCAAAAATATTTGTTTGCATTAGACGAAGGAAAACTCTTAGGACATATCGTGACTAAGGATGGTGTAAAACTTGATCCTAAGAGAGTTGAAGTGATAAACAACATTCCTTTGCCAAGGAATAAGAAAGAAGTACAGGTGTTTTTGGGGCGAATAATTTTTTTGAGAAGATTTATCCCTAAATATGCAGAGATAGTTAGGCACATTACCAATATGCTGAAAAAGGAAAATGAAGTAAAATGGTCTCAGGAGTCTAGAGATGCATTCACAAGGATAAAGCAGGCATTTGCCGAAGCTCCTGTATTAGCGGGACCAGATTATAGTAAGCCATTTATGGTATTCTCATTTGCTTCACCTCATACCATTGCTGGAGTGTTATTGCAGAAAAATGAAGAGGGATATGAACAGCCAATAGCATTCTTCAGTTAGGTGCTATATGATGCCGAATTGAAATATAATATACTGGAGAAGCAGGCGTACGCCCTGGTAAAGTCCCTTAAAGCTTTTAGAGTTTATATTTTGCAATCTCATATTACTGCTTATGTTCCCACAACAGCTGTAAAAGAGATTCTAGTACAAGGGGATAGTGAAGGTAGGAGGGGAAGATGGATTGCAAAAATTCAGGGGTATGATCTGGATATAAGGCGTACCAAACTGATCAAAGGACAGGGACTTGCCAAGATGTTATCTGAATCAAATCATCAAGCTTTGGGGATTAATCTGTCTGTGATAGCAAATGAAGAATCAAAAAAAGAAGAAGAGCAACATGGACTAGAGAAGGCTACACAAAAGATACATGTGAAATATCTGACTAGTCCTTGGTATAAGAAAATAGTTGAATATCTGTTAACACTTAGCTGTCCTCCAGGATGTGACAAGGTAAAATACAGAGCTGTAAGGATGAAATCTCAGAAATACGCAATTGCCAATGGACAGCTCTACTGGAGAGACCCTCTAGGCATATTACTTTTATGCCTTACCGAAAATGAAGTGCAAAATGTAATGATGGAATTTCATGAGGGGATATGTGGAGGACATTACAGCTGGAGGGCAACAACCCATAAAATCTTGAAGGCCGGTTTTTACTGGCCAAAATTGTATTTAGATACTTTTGCCTGGGTCAGATCGTGTGACAAATGCCAAAGGTTTGCGGAAAGACAGAAATTAGCGGCATTGCCCTTGATCCCTATTCATGTAAATGAACCATTTCAGAAATGGGGATTAGATTTTATAGGAGAGATACATCCCCCATCAAGTGGCCAGCATAAATGGATATTGACAGCCACAGACTATTTTACGAAATGGGTGGAAGCCATACCTACTAGAAATGCGACAGACGCTGTGATAATGAATTTTATAGAAGATAATATCATATCCAGGTTTGGCTGTCCTGCAAGAATCGTAACAGACAATGCACAGGCTTTCAAGTCTGCCAGGTTCGTAAAATTCTGCCAAAGATACAACATCATCCTTACTCATTCTACTGCATATTATCCACAGGGAAACGGTCTAGCAGAGTCATCCAATAAAACCCTGGTAAGAGCCCTAAAGAAGACAATAGCTGAAAATCAGAAGAACTGGGATTCTAAATTAAAGTTTGCCCTATGGGCAAATAGGATAACCAGCAAAAGAGCCACCGGAAAGTCACCTTATGAGCTGGTGTATGGGCGGGCTGCAGTGTTCCCTTTGCAATTAGCATTGCCAGTAGCACGTTTCATGCAAGAGAACCAGGAAGAACCAGATGACATGATCCGAAGAATTAATCAGCTGGTAGAATTGGAGGAGGCAAGGAACCAGGTGGATCAGAGACTAATAGAATACCAAGAAAAAATGAAGAATGTCTTCGATCAGCATGCGAAGGATAGAAATTTTCAAGTTGGAAACCTGGTTCTTAGATGGGATGTTCGCAGAGCAGAAAAGCGCAAACATGCTAAATTTGATCCATTATGGTTTGGGCCATTCAAAATAGTGGGGTTGGGGAGAAACAACACCTTTACTTTAGAAAATCTACAGGGTGATTTGTTGGATGCACCCGTGAATGGCCAGTTCCTCAAGCCTTATTTTCAATTCTGATCTTGGCTAGGAACGCCTGGTTGTATATACTGTATATGCTGTACATAATTTACTTTTGTTTTTATTTCTTCTTTTTATAAAGGAAAAGAACGCTGATATGTGATTGAAGTTAAAGTGCAGGAGAATTCAAAATAAGATGAAATAATTGATGGTCTGCATGTTCTCGGCATGTCCGAGGATGAACATGCCGTCCCCAGATGGAGCCGATGTTGTACATATTCATTCCCGCCGTAGCCTAAAACCCCATGACCCTGCTCGACGCTATTATCTCCGCCCAAAAACCTGCATCGCAATAGTTCAAAATTCAAATTTAAGCAATCGGGCCGATCCTTTAAGATTTTGGCTCCCTCCCGCTCCGGCCTCCATATGACCCAGGTCAGAGAACCACACTTCGAAGCAAGAAGGGGCATATTGTTTTAACAATCAGACGCAATAATGGCCATCCGATCTAGCTCAAATCGACGGTGCGGTAGGTAACATATATGGTGGGTCCGCGCGCAGCCGATCGGAGATTTTCTTTGCTCCACCGCTTCATTTCCCTCCGATGCAAGCACAGCCGTCGATATTGTTTCAAGATCAGACGGTCCTGGGTTGATCGCAGCCCTGTTTTCAATCGCAATCGGAATATAAAAAACGTGCCACTCCCGCTCTATCCACTCTGCTTTCCGATTCCGATTGCCGATTCGGGTCCCACCTCCTGTGGCCATGTCATCATGTTTCACAAGTGTACGCTGCACCCTTCCTCCACCATTCGTGTGTCCTGATAACGTGTCATGGTTTATGAACCCTTAGCCTGTTTATTCATTGTCGCCCCATTGATTTCTGCCTCGTCACTCTCCGTTTCTCCATTGTGTTTATGTGTTTCCTGTCACCCTGCGTCCTCTCAATGTCTTGCCTAAAATGTATCACCGATTTCATGGCCGCTGTTGTAACCACCCTCCATATCGCCGAGTCGTTTTTCTCTAATGATTTGTGGGTTTTGCAGGTTTTCATTTGGCCTTGTGGACGCTTTAACTTTTCGCCTCCGCTAAAAAATCTAGAGCATAACAAAGGATAGATCATACTGGCAGCAATTAAAGGAAGGAGCCGAGGGTAGGTGGGAGAGATGACCAGCATTAAAGAAGACAGTGATATGAACTCTCAGAACTCTCCAGATGCGTCCGCCCCACATTAAAGATCCAAGATTCAAATCCATAGTCGAAAGCCGAGAGTACAGTACTTAAATCCAGATTGTTCCAAATCTCTTACGGCAGCAGATTTTCTCTCAGCCACGGGCGACAAATTGTATATATTTTATTACTCCCATTTTGTATATAAAGAGATTTTATCTCCCAGCATTTATTTCTTGTACAGGTTGTTCAGTACCATCAATTATAGCCAGTCATTCATAACAAAAGGCATGAATGTTTTCCGCCATGTAATTCAAATTGAGTCATTAATTATGCCTCGTCTCCCTCCTCCTCTGGAAGTTTCTGTCTTCTCTATAAATACTCAAAAATAAAACATTTTAGGGGTTCCAGATTTCTGTGAGCAAGTTGTGCAACGAGAAGACTACTGTATTCATCTTGTAACATTTATGTATGAAGTTTCAGAGCCCGTAGGGTCTCAGTGAGGAGGAGTTATGACTGTATTGAGGATTCTGGTCTTTGGTATATTACAGTATGTAACTTTTCTTATGTGGTAATACATCATCCTTTTTCATGCAAATTTTCTTCTTGTATCATGTTCTAGAATGCGAGTGGCTCACTAGTTTGCAGTAAGGATTCATCTTAAGTGGTGCCCTTTCTGGAATTAGTCAAGCGCTTTAAATAGGCCTAGAAGTGATATGTTGTTCCATGTTCACCCTTTTCATAATTTCTGCTATATTAGTGGCTTAAGGATTCGTAAATTGGTGCGCCCTTCTGCCAGTAATATCTTCTTGTGTTTCCTCACTGCCTGCACACCCAAATACTTGATTTCTGTGATATATCATTGAATCGGCCCTCTTTACAGTAGGCGGTCTCTTAACTGTCTGATACTTTAATGCTGAAGTTTTACATGATGCCTTTACATTACTCCTATCCTTGTATCAGCCTCTGAAAGAGAATTTGGACCAATTCAATCTAATTCAATTTCCTTGTTTAGAAAAAGAGATAGTAGGTGAGTCCCTTGGACTGACAACCCAAACTATAAAGGACTCCTTGCTATATTAAGATTTCCTAGGCACTGGTCTATGGCAACTCTAGGCTGTCCCTAGGAGGGTTATAAAATCATCCACAACACATACTTTATAACTAATGCTCTGGCAATCTCAGGACTTCTGTCAGGGTGAAAATCTTCTCAGGAGCTGGGTGGAGAATAAAAATACTGTAGGAACTTGTCCTTTCTTGGGAAAGAATGTTCTGATGATGTGAAACACTGATATGGCTTGTTTCATGCGCTTTAGGCCTTATTAGGCCTTCTAGATTTTTTTTAAGGTCTTCAATATGTATCTTCATCCTTTAAACACTAAATTATAGCATTTAATTTTCAATAGTAGGCTTTAATCCCTTAAATCTTTCACTGATACTCTTTGCCACTTCTGCTGACTGTTCTGGTGACTGAATAGGTTTTAATGGTGTTGGATGGTTATGAGAGGGTTTAACACTGATCCTTTAATAAAAAAATGCTTTAAAAACCTTCTCAGGTATTTTCCTCTACTACTTTTGACTCTGAAAACAGAGTTCTGCGCTCTATATTTCCCTGTCAGTGACTGTGAAAAGGGAGGATTTCACCGTCTGTAACCCTGCAAAAACACAATAAACATGTTATAAAAATCCTTAGGGAGTGGGGGGAATGTTGTGGAGGCCCATTGAGATTGTGGCACAGACGAGGAAAATGGCTAACGTAGGTGGAAAAACGGGTGAAAACCATGTGGAACGGTGAAAAACTGATCTGATGAAGTTTTGGTGCGAGGCGGGTTTTGGACCATCGGATCAGATTTAGCAGAGGTAATCAACGGTTGAGATTCGTTGATAGGATCGTTTGGAGGATGAATGAATCAGCAGGTGAAAGGGGGCGAGATTGTTTTAGGGCCATCAGATCGCAATAATCAATGGACATGATTTCTCGATGGACTTATTTGAAAGTTTAGATGAGCAGAAAAGGGAGGAGGGTAAGATATATCGTGGACCATTGGATTAAAGAAACCGACGGTGGATATCGGTAGAAGGAGTCACTAGGCAGATGAGGTGAATGGGAGAGGAGCGGGGGTGAGATCAATGTAGAGTCGTTATATTGGGGTGTTCAATGGCTGTGATTGAACGGAGATTTGAGCTATGGAGGATAGGTGGTAAGGTGGAAAACCAGAGTGGTTTTCGCAAAAGTTTTGGGCGGTAAGCGGTTTGGCTAAAACAAATGCGATATGCTTCGCTACCCGACGCGTGTCCTTCCAAAACCACTTTTTTCTCCTTTTTTCTTGGCGTTAAGCCTCGGATGCGAAAAAAAATGCAAAAATGAGTATCGGCTATATGATCTCTTGGTTTTGATCAGACGGTGTGGAAAAACTCCGATGGGGAAAGATGCACGGGGCAGAGGTGGCGCCATCGGGATTTTCTCTAACCGTTGCATTAGACTGATTGGACGGCTAATATTGTATGGAGTGGTTATGTATGTGCTGGGCCATCGGACTCATCAGGTTAATCGCAGCCGTTGGATCTATTCAATGGACGATCATGACCACAGGTAAGAGCGTCAGTGTTTCGGCAAATGAAATGAGGGGAATGTAATGGAAGGGCACCCGATTTCCTGAAGGCCGTCGATCTTGTGGAGATCAACGGTTCAGATTAACCGAAAACATTACTGTCAGGGATGATAAAAACAAGGGGAAAAACGTATTCTGATTGGGTTTTCGATTTATTAAGCACCTATTTACAAGGTTTCGGGTCCCATGCAGGAGGGGTTAGGGAAAATAAGCTCTCAGGGGCTTAACCTTAAATGGAGCAGAACAAACATTTTTTGTGCTTTTTAAAGGTATTTTTGGGGTTTTAGTGTCTGGTTGCAGGGATAGGGGCCTATGAAGAAAGGGGCTAAGCTGTGTAAGCCCTTAGGGGCTTAAGCCTGATATAGTGCAAATAGAGAGTTTTTAGGCCAAAATTAGTGCTTTTTAAGGCCAAATGGGGGTTTCGGTAGGCAACAAAGGGGATTTTTAAACCAAACAAAGGGAGTTATAAGGTTTAAAAGAGGAATTTTGATGAGAGGGAGGTTTAATAGAGGGATTTTGGGGAACTTTTGTGAGGAGGAAAAGTGATGAAAATGTAGGCTTTGTGGGGATGAAATGAAGCAAATGGAGGCCTTTTTTAGGGAATTTTCTTTCACAAACAGTGGGACTTATCAATGTAAACAACAGTGAGGATTGCTTCAGAGGAAAAAAAACATTTTAAGGCTTCAAGAATGAAACATTTCCAAGGAAAATGTTTCTCTTGAAGGCTTAGAAACCATTTAGCCACCTATTTTCTATGCCAAAATTTTATAGGTGGCTAACAGTGGCTCCACGTGGGGATGGCATCTTCTTGAAGGTGTCAAGAACTTCAGATTTAATTCTTTGGAAGTAGGCCAGATGCTTGATCTTTGACCATTTTTTCTTCTTTAATCAGCTGCTACAAATAATGGAAACATCATATCAGCAGTAATATTCTCCCAAACAATCTACCTACCCATCCTACTATCCTAACATTTTTTCTTCAAAGTGCATTTAGACTTGCTGACCTTCTTCATCATTTTTTATTGAAAGCAGAAAAAACTAATCTAATTCTACCATTATTCCTCCATGAGACCAGATTAAGCAGTTGGCCTCATAGCTTCTCTACCTACACTAATATCGGCTAGGATTAAACTGTCTAGCAGATTTCTTTCTCTACCTTCTACAACAAAAATTGAAATACAACCAAACAAGGATTAGACTGTCTGGTTTGCTCTGTGTCCATGGCATAAAGACAAGCTGCACATGAACTAAAATTTTGCAGAAAATTTAAACAAAATGTGAAGGCTTTGAAATTCTGAAACTTTGAAGCATCCTTCTTTTCCTTGTGACTCAGGTTTTGAGCTTATTAGAGTCACTTTATTTCTTCATTTCAGCTCTGGTTTTGATCATGTTAGAGTTGATTCTTATTCTTTCTTTGCTGGTTCAGGGTTTGAGCATGTTAGAACCAGCCTCTCACTCTTTTTTGGCTCAGGTTTTGAGCTGATTTGAGCCATTTTTTTGAACTTTAGAGGTTCAAGTTTTGAGCTTGTCTGAACCTTTCTTTTTCTCTCTTTTTGTATATTTTTTCTTTTCTTTTAAAACAGAACAAAGCAATGGTATTTAAAATGGAAGTGAAAACTTTAATCTGAACATCAGTAGTAATAATTCTTGAGCATCCTGCCATTAACAGGACCCCCAAACAGATCTGTACCATCTAATTCTTGCATAAAAAATGCATTTGGACCAATGGTGGACTGAATGACATAAGGACCTTGCCATAAACTGTCAAATTTGCCATGCTTACCCTTGTCCTCTCTTCTAGAGTCCCACTTAAGCACCTTGTCTCAAATTTTGAAGTCACAAGCCTTGGTCCTCTTATCAAACAACTTTTTAATGTTCTCTTGCACTTTCTGAGTTCTGTTGTAGACCTCTTCCCTTGTTTTCTGGAGATTTTAGTTTGATTGATCCTTATTACCATTCTATCCTCTTCTGACTGTATTTCTTGTACCAATTTTATCACTGTTACCCCCAAGTTGGTAGGAAACACTGCATCTGCTCCATAGACTAACTGATATGGGGACATTCCAATGGATTTCTTTGTTGTTAATCTGTCTACCCATAGAGCATGCACCAACTTGTTATACCATGATTTTTTATTTTCTTCTAGCAGCTTCTTGATGATGGTCACCAAAATCTTATTTGATGATTCTGCTAGCCCATTAACCTGAGGGTAATAAGCAGTAGAATGACCAAGTGCAATCTAATACCTGTGACAAAAATCAATCATCTTCTTGGAGAAAAAAGCAGCAACATTATCAGTGATAGTCTTCCTGGGGCAGCCAAATCTATATAGGATATGATCTTCAAGGAATTTTATGGTGATATAATCTATGGCATTCCTATAAGGGATGGCATCTATCCATTTTGTGAAATAGTCGGTGGCTATGAGAATCCATTTGTGTTGGGCAGATGAATCAGGATTGATTTCCCCTATGAAATCTAGGCCCCACTGTTGAAAAGGAGCTTCAACAGTGATTGGTTGTAATGGTAAAGGAATGAGTTTTCTTTTGCCCTCAAAGATTTGGCACTTATGGCAGGAAACTATCATTTTATGTACATCTTGGAAAAGGGTGGGCCAGTAAAAGCCAACTCTAAGGATTTTGTTGGCAATGGTTTTCCAGTATAGATGGCCTCCACACTCTCCTTCATGGAATTCGTGTTTGATCCTCTCTGCATCAACTTCAGGAAAACACTTAAGCAATAAACCATTGGAATTTTTCCAATATAAACATTCATTTAAAATGCAATAATTTCTAGTCTTTAACTTTAAAAACCTTGCCTTTGTCTTTGATAAATCAGGAGGAGAATTAAGTTTTGTAAGCACATACAAGATGTCGGCATACCAAGGTGAGTTTTGGAATTGTTCTTCAACAATAGGAGCAGGTAATCCTTCATGTTCATCCAAGGCATCTACCATGTTTATG
Source organism: Pinus albicaulis (assembly GCA_034641835.2). Taxonomy (NCBI): domain Eukaryota; kingdom Viridiplantae; phylum Streptophyta; class Pinopsida; order Pinales; family Pinaceae; genus Pinus; species Pinus albicaulis. The sequence goes on along the minus strand of JAXQQM020073890.1, from coordinate 87,566 downwards.
TCAAGGGCTTGTAAGTTAGATTCAACCATTAATTGAGCTAAGCCTTGACCCTTAATGAGCTTGGTGGGTTTTATTTCCAAATCATACTCTAGTATCACTACAATCCATTTACCTCTTTTTCCATCTGGGTCTTGTGACAAAATATCTTTCACCACTATGTTAGGCACATAGGAAATGATGTGAGAATGAAAAATATATACCCTGAAGTATTTTAAGGCCTTTACCAAAGCATAAGCCTATTTTTCCATTATATTATATTTCAAGGGAGCATCTCTTAGTGCCTTTCTAAAGAAAGAAATTGGTTGCTCTTGTCCTTCTGGGTTTTTCTGCAATAAGACAGCAGCCACGGTATGCTCTGATGCAAAGGAGAAAATAATGAAGTCTTTTGTGAAATCTGGGCTGATTAGGACTGGTGCTTGGGTAAGTGCAAGTTTTACTAATTCAAAATACTTTTTGGCCTCTAGAGTCAATTTAACTCCTTCTTCTTTTTTCAACATGTTTGTCATATTTCTGAGGAGCTCTACTAGGTTGGGAATAAACCTCCTCAAGAATTTAATTTTCCCAATAAAGGACTGCAACTCCTTGATTTTCCTTGGGTGGCTAATCTGTAGTATTCCCTCAACTCTTTTTGGGTCTATTTGAATCCCCTTTTTAGATATAATGTGGCCAAGAAGCTTACCTTCTTGGAGCCCAAAAACTGTCTTCTTGGGATTTAAAGATAGCCCAAACCTTCTACATTTCTCAAATACTTTTCTCAGATGTCTAAGGTGCTCTTCATTAGTTTTGGAATAAAATTTTATGTCATCAAGATAAATTACAATGAAGTGCCCTATTTCCTCTGAAAATGCAATGTCCATAGCTCTTTGGAAGGTTGCACCGGCATTCATTTATCCAAAGGGAATTTTCACATACATGAAAGTGCCCCAAGGAGTGGTGAAGGATATTTTTAGTTGATCTTCTGGGAGTAATAAGATTTGGTTATACCCTTAAAATCCATCTAATAGAGAACTCCTCCTAGAACCAACTACCCTCTAAAGGATGTGTTCCATTTTGGGTAAAGGGTAATTATCCTTTAAGGAGGCTCTGTTAAGGTTTCTAAAATCAATGCACAGCCTAATCTCTCCTGTATTTTTCCTTACAGCCACAAGTTTGGAGATCCAATCTGAAAACCTCACAGGCACTATGATACCAGCTTCATACATTTTCTTAATCTCCTTTTCTACCAGAGGCAGTTGTACTGGGTTAATTCTGCGCAGCATTTGCCTAAAGGGTTTCTGGTTTTGTTTCAATGGAATTTTATGCTGGATGGTCTCTGTATCATAGGATTTTAAGTCCTCATAGCTCCAATAAAACACATCAACAAACTATTTAAATAAATCAATGTATTTCTGTTTGATATGTGCTGGCAAAGTTTTAGATAATTTAATCATTTTAAGCTTATCCTTGTTGCCTATATTGCATTCTTCAACATCAGATTCAGTGTGCTCTATAGTGGGCATATTTTCCACATCATTAAAATAAAAAAGGTCCTCAAGGGGTTCTATTCCTCTGGGTATGTTTTTGTCTTTGGACTGCAGCACCTGTCTTCTTTTTCTGCGTTTTTGTATTCTTCAGTTTGGTTTTTTAATTCTCTGCTCAGCATGTTTATTTCTGCAGTATGGAATGGTTTTCCTTCATCAAGGGGCTCTTTATTCAAACAATTTTCATCGGACTTAGAGTCTTAATCAGGTATTTCAGACTCATTCCTGCAAAGCAACAAATCCTTTATCTGCTTGTCATTTTTATATTGTGCTTTTGTCAGTTTTTTTGGGTTTGAGTTGATTCTTATTGCTCTCAACTCTTCAATCTCAAGGATAAGCGGAAAAACATGCTTCATAATGTTTGCATATGGATCTTTGCATGGTTGTTCATCAACCATCCAAGGACACCCAATACCTATCTAGCTAAGAGCATGTTGATAGATGGGCTTCGCTAAATTTGTGGTAAACTAGAAACAAGTGAAACAAATATTTTTGGATTCTTTATCTCCAAGAAACTACTAGCAGGACATTAAGGATCAACACTCAGTTTGCTTCCTGGAAAAAGTGAATTAGATACTGTAAAATTTGGAAATTCATGGTATTTTGTGCTCTCGGCCCTCTCCGGGATTTAGAACTACCTTGAAATTATTCCATTGCTCAATTTTTGGAGACTAAAGTGGATGTTGGATTTTGATAATTAGGATAGAAAAATCATCACATATCTTGTCCATTAATATTACGAAAAAGGTGTATGGATGGGAAAAATTACAAATGGTTCAACGTGTTGCCACAAAAACTTAGAGTCATGCATATGCAATTTCAATCTATAGTGTATTATAACTGATATATGTGCAATTTGGAAGTTTTTATTACACATTCAAACACCAATTGCATTATTTATTTTCATTAAAATTGTTGAAAACACTAATTTCTTAGGTAATTTATTGACAAAAATCTGGTATTAACCACTTGGATATTCTTTATATGATGCTCAAAATAACCACTTAATCTTTCAAAGGTTGATCATTTCGCTGGCAATTAAAACATGGCTCATTGGAAGAATATTTTAGTGGAAAGTTATACATCAGTATTGTCTTGAATCTATCTTTTTATATGTTTGATTGTTAGGTTCACGAATTTTATCTGACATCAAAGAATCTCAAAACAAATTTGTAATAGATAATATTAACCCCTGATGGTGGATTCTTCATTCGTTCTAAAGTTCAGAGATTTATGCACGAATCATCTCAACTTGGAATAAATTACAATAATCATAATGAATGTCCACATTATGAGGATGACTGTGTTGAAAATTGGTAGCTTAGGGACAAATTTCCTTAAATAAAATCTCATTTCTGACAATTATGGAGTGACTTTATAAATATAGAAAGTCATGTCTAGCATCTCAAGTTTGACTTTCCAAAAATAGTAAATCACATTGCATCAATTGGTAATAAAGTATAGTTTAAGAAAAATCACTTAACTTATAATTAATCAATTCTAATAGTTCAAACTCGACTTAATTTTCCAAGAGGGTTTGTATCTAAGCTTTCGGGGAGTGCACGAGAGATATGTGGAATGCTAGGATTTGTTTATGGTGAATCGTTTCCACCCTTGGTGCCAGAATGAAGTGTTATGTTTTTCCTCATCCTGTTTTCCTTGGCTAAGGGGTGTTTCTAGAACTAGAGGACAAGAAATCTTGATCATTTGTTCATAAAACATGAAGGAAAATCCATTAAATTCTTGGCCCAAACATATGGAACAATGTCGAAATAATATGATGTGAACTTAGAAAAAAAAATTTCTCATGAAGTGGAGAAATGACATCGAATCAATATTGGTGGGAGTGATACATTTAAATATGAAGATCACAAAAATAATTTTATGAATATGCCCATGGGGTATCATCACAGCCCCAATGGTTATTAATTTCTAAACTATTATGATGGCACTAATTGGATTTCTTACAAATTTATAATTTTTCAGAGGGATTGATTGATCGAGGTTGAAGAAGATAAAATTGAAGTAATTGAGAAAGTTCAATAGTTACAATAGTGTTGTAATCCAACATAGCACCACATACTCTTTTATTAGTAGCAGGTTGTGTGGCTATTTTGAGTTAGTATGCATATATACATACACATGATATGGTCATGTATAGGAAGGAAATGGATTTTACTTGTTGGTTCATTCTTTTTGGGACTAAAAATCAATCCAAAGGTGCATGTGATTTTTTTCAAGCATGTATATAAGCTTATCTATGTGTCTATTGTGGTTCCTGTTTTTTGGAAGATTTGGAAATACCAAAAGACAAGACAACATAAAACCACTTTGGGACCTCAAGATCTATCCCTCCTGGGTCCAAAAAGGGATCTCTCTATAAAGGCAAAGAATAATATATCTTTGAAGTTAAATTTTAAGGTATTAGGATAGTTATAGGGCACAAGGGTTGTTGTTTTGTTTTTGTTTTTTTGGTTGGGAAACATGAAATAATGGTTCAATGTGAGGTAAAGGAATGAGCAAAGAAGGATATTTGGCAATGGGAAGATAATTCAGAGAGAGCACAAGTCCATTAGGAAATGGGGTCATAAAAGGGTTTACTTGCAATTCAATATCCAAGGCTTTCAAATGGGCTAGTCATCTAAAATAGAGGATCTCTAAAGATGATAGTATGAGATGAAATGATGAGGGAATGAATGGGAATGACAAGGAAACCTTCCAAAGTGACCAATTAGGAGAAAATCTAGGGATAGGGCATGCCTTAACCATCTATGATCAAACTCCTAATGAGACTAACTCTTTAGACAATGGGAAACATTTAAGGTTGACACAAACTAAAGTCTAAGATCAGAGAAATACCTTTAACCTTCACTGCTTTTGACATTCAACTTAAGGGATCTTAGAAAGACTAACTTTTGGAAAGGACCCTAGTGAGACAGAACTGACTCTAAATCTCCCAGTTTCCTAATTCTTTTAGATAAACCCAACAAGAACATCTAAAAACAAAATCTAAATTCATACATCAGTAAGCATGGAGAACCAACTACTATACTGGTTAAATTATCTTGAATTTGTTCTTAGATCACACAATTAGCAGAAAACATAAAATATAAGAAGAGCAAGAAGCATTAGAGTACTTTAGAGAAGTATATCCTAAGCTATATTACTGATTTCTTATCATAGAAATGAAATATGATGCATGATAGAGGGAAAACAATAAAAGATAGAACACATCACCACTGATTTGGATCAGGATCTAATGAACATGCTTGTCATATTAGAAGAGAAAACCAGTCACATGAAACATTGTCCAATAGCTTGATATCAGTCTGAAATCATCTTCCAGCCTATTTTACAACTAATACACACAGAACTCTATCTCAAAGAAACAACTTACAATCCACAGTTAACCAACCTTTACAATGTACTTATGATGAGTTCTTATAGCTGAAAGAGTGCCAGCAAAGGTAGATAGAACTTTAAATGGCTCATTAAAACAGAGGAGAAATGTTTTTGCATCCCATTTTGTCATAATATCCCTGTATTGACTTTCAGTTTTCTTTGGGTGAACTAGGGGTCTTTCGACAGGTTGATAATAACTCCAGGTATGTCTCTTGAAGTACTTTCTGCCTGTTTATACTCTGTTTGTACTCTGAGACAAGTAAGGCAGATAAATGACTTTTAAGCCTTCCATACTTTGTAACCAATGCTCTGGAAATCTCAGGACTTCTGTCAGGGTGACAATCTTCTCAGGAGCTGGGTGGAGAATAAAAATACTATAGGAACTTGTCCTTTCTTGGGAAAGAATGTTCTGCTGACATGAAACACTGATATGGCTTGTTTCATGTGATTTAGGCCTTATTAGGCCTTCTGGATCATTTTTAAGGTCTTCAATCTGTATCTTCATCCTTTAAAAACATTGTTACCGATGAAATAGGTAACCTGACCTCAAAACGGGAACTCTAGCCCAAAAACTCTCAAAAAACATGAAAAAACACCCCCCAAAAAAAAAGTGTGTCTTCCAGAATGCACTTGTTTTTTTTAAAAGGTCAAATTTTCAACATTTTCTAAAATTATGCTAAAAACAAAATTGTTTGTTGAAAAAAGGATTGAAAAAACACCCCCCAAAAAAAAAGTGTGTCTTCCAGAACGCACTTCGTTTTTTTTTTAAGGTCAAATTTCAACATTTTATAAAATTATGGTAAAAACAAAATTGTTTCTTGAAAAAAGGATTGAAAAAACACCCTCAAAACAAAACCAGTTGATGCTGGAATAACAAAAAAAAAAATTGTGTCATACTTTTGGCATTTTTTAAAATAGAAGTAACATTTTTTAATTTTTAAAATTCAAACATTAAAAAAAAACCTAAAATTTAAGAAAAAAAATAAATTAAAAAAATAAAAACATTTAAAAGCTTAAAATTTAAAAATATATGAAGATAAAAAAAATAAAAAAAAAAACAAAGTAAAAATTTTAATTCAATCATTAAAAAAACCTAAAATTTAAGGAAAAAAAATTAAAAAATAAACCAAAAAAAAAATTAAGATTAAAATTTAAAAAAATATAGAAATTAAAAAATAAAAATAAAAACAAAATAAAAATATTAAATTTAAAAAAAAAAACAAGTTAAAAAAAGAAGGAAATTATAAAAAATAAAATATAGAAATTAAATTTAAAAAATAAAAAGAAAATGCTTATTAGATTTAAAAAAAGAAAAAAAAATTAAAACAAATAATTAAATTTAAGGAAATATATTAAATTTTAATAAATTTAAAAATTCAAAATTAAAAAAAAAAACACTATTCAAATTAAAAGGAAAAAAAAAAGAAAAATTAATTAAAAATAAAAAATAAAAATAAAATACAATGAAAATATCAAATTTAAAACAATATATATTAAAAAAACAAATAAACTATAAAAAATAAATTAAATTTAAATTATAAAAAATAAAATATATATATGAACTTAAATTCAAATAGGTATATACATCAAATTTTATTAAATTAAAAAAAAAAAGAGGTTAATATTAATATAACAAATTAAATTTAAAAGCAAAAATATTAAATTTTAATAAATAAATGAATAAACAAATAAATTTTGAAAGAAAAAATAAATTTTAAATATAAAAGAAAAAAAAAATATTGTTAAACGAAAAACTTTAAAAACTTTAAAAATCAATTAAAAATGGAAAATTGAAAAAAAAAGAAAGAAATATTAAATTTAAAAAAATAAAATTTAAAAAAATCAAGTTTCATTAAAAAAAAATCTAATTCTAAATACACAATTTTAATTGAAATAAAAAAATATAAAATTTTTATGTAATTAACAAAAAAAAAAAAAAAAGTAAAACATTTTAAAAAAATATTAAATCGAAATAAATTTAAAAAATATATATAAAATTTATTGAATTTTATAAAATTATATTAAAAAACTAAACGTAAAAGTTAATAACAAAGAAAAATTATGAAATTTAAAAAAAAAAAATCAATTAAATAAAAAAATGGGCAAAATTTAATAAAAATTATTAAAAATAATAATAATAATAATAAATTTAAAACAAAAAAATAATAAAATTAAAAAAAATTAAAACAAAACGAATTTTATTTTAAATAATTAAAAAAAAAAAATTATATTTTGAAATTTAAAAAAAAAAATTTAAAAAATTAAAAAAAATCAATTAAAAAAAAAACAATAAAAAAGAAAAAAAATTTAAAAAATATCAATTAAAAATAAATGGTGGTGGTGGCCCGCCCGCTGGGCGGCGGTGCCCGGCAGGGCGGCGCCACGGGGGCGGCCCAGCCTGCCTCCCGGCCCCCGGCGGGCGGAGGGCCGATTCCGAGAAACCACCACCACCATTTATTTTTAATTGATATTCTTTTATTTATTTTTTTTAATTTTTTTTTTTAATTGATTTATTTTTATTTTTTTTTTATTTTTTATTTTTTAATTTTAAAAAATATTTTTTTTTTCAAATTTTTTTTTTTTTTAATTTAATATTTTTATTTAAAATAAAATTCGTTTTTTTTAATTTTTTTATTTTTAATATATATGTACATCTATTTTTTTTTTTTTTTAATTTTTTTTTTTATTTTTTTTTAATTTTTAATATTTTTATTTTAATTTGATTTTTTTAAAAAAAATTTGAATTTCAAAAAATTTAAAATTATTTTTTTAATTCAATTTTTTTATTTTAAATTCAATTTGTTTAATTTTTTTTTATATTTAATATTATAGAATAATTATTTTTTTAAATTTAAAATTTATTTATTAAAATTTTTAAATTTTAATTTAATTTAATTGTTTTTCTTAATTTTTTTGTTTATTTAGTTTTTCATTTTTAAAATCTATAAATGGTTTCACTAAAAAAAAAAAAAAAAAACACTAAATTTATGTATATTTGTTTTTTAATTATTTGCACGTGGTTTTTTTCATTTTTTTTGTTTTTTAATGATAGGTTTTTTTTTTTTTTTTTTAATTTTTATTTTCTTTTTCTTTTTCAATTTTAATTGTTTTTTTTTAATTTGTTTTTTTTGTAAATTTTAAAAGTTGTATTTTTTCCTTATTATTATTATTATTTTTTAATTTATATTTTTAAATTTAAATTTTTTTTTTTTAATTTTTTTTTCCTAAATTTTAATTTTGTAATTTTAATTATTTTAAAATTTTTTTAAATATATATATATATTTTTAAATATGTTGTTTTTTTTAATAAGTTCGAAAAAAAATGTTTTTGATTTTTTTTTTTTTTTAATTTTTTGGTGAATTTTTGTTTTTTTTCTTTAAATTATGTGTTTTTTTCTTCAAATTTTGTCATTTCCTTTGATATAATTTTCAAATATTTTTGTTTTTTTTATTTATTTTTGTTTAAATTTTTTATTTTTATGAGCTATTTTTGTTTTTTTTTACATTTTTATTGGTTTTTTTTATTGTTTTTATATATATTTTTTTTATCTAAGTTTTGTGTTGTATTACCAACATGAAAATCACCACTCTAAAAAAAAAAGGTTGATGCAGCATCAATACGTTTCAAAATTAGCATGAAAATCACTGCTCTAAAAAAAAAAGGTTGATGCAGCATCAATACGTTTCAAAATTAGCATGAAAATCACTGCTCTAAAAAAAAAAGGGTTGATGCAGCATCAATACGTTTCAAAATTAGCATGAAAATCACCGCTCTAAAAAATAAATAAATAAATAAAAAATTGATGTTGCATCAATACATTTCAAAATTAGCATGAAAATCACTAACATTTTAAAACAAATATTCATACTTCATAAATAAAAATTTTAGAGTGTCAAAAATGTGCACCAAAAAAAAAATGGTGATTCTGCATCACCACTTTTCAAAATCGGGTGCTTTTTATGCTACCAAAAAAAAGTAGGTAACATTGCGGTTACCTATTTCATCGGTAACATTTTTTAAACACTGGATTATAGCATTTAATCTTCAATAGTAGGCTTTAATCCCTTAAATATTTCACTGATACTCTTTGCCGCTTCTGCTGACTATTTTGGTGACTAAGCAGGTTTTAATGGCACTGGAGGGTTATGAGATGGTTTAACACTGATCCTTTAATAAAAAAATGCTTTAAAAACCTTCTCAGGTATTTTCCTCTACTACTTTTGACTCTGAAAATGGATTTATGCGCTCTATATTTCCTTGTCAGTGACTATGAAAAGGGAGGATTTCACCGTCTGTAACCCTGCAAAAACAAAATAAACATGTTATAAAAATCATTAGGGAGCGGGGGGAATTTTTTGGAGGCCCATTGAGATGGTGGCACAAGTGAGGAAAATGGTGGACGCAGGCAGAAAAATGGGTGAAAACCATGTGGAACGGTGAAAAACTGATCTGATGAAGTTTTGGTGCGAGGTGGGTTTTAGACCATCATATCAGATTTAGCAGAGGTAATCAACGGTTGAGATTTGTTGATAGGATCATTCGGAGGATGAATGAAGCAACAGGTGAATAGGGGAGAGATTGTTTTAGGGCCGTCAGATCACAATAATCAATGGACATGATCTCCTGATGGACTTATTTGAAAGTTTAGATGAGTGGAAAAGGGAGGAGGGTAAGATATATCATGGACCATTGGATTAAAGAAACTGACGGTGGATATCGGTGGAAGGAGTCACTGGGGAGATTAGGTGAATGGGAGAGGAGTGGGGGTGAGATCAAAGCATAGCCGTTAGATCGGGGCGTTCAATGGCTACGATTAAACGAAGATTTGCACTGTGGAGGATAGGCGGTAAGGTGGAAAACTAGGGTGGTTTTCACAAAAGTTTTGGGCGGTAAGCGGTTTGGCTAAAAAAAATGCGATATGCTTCGATGCCCTACACGTGTCCTTCCAAAACCACTTTTTCGCATTTTTTCTTTGCGTTAAACCCTGGATGCGAAAAACAAATGTGAAAACGAGTATCAGCCATCTGATCTCTTGGTTTTGATTCGACGGTGCAGAAAAACTCCGATGGGGAAAGATGCATGGGGCGGAGGTGGCGCCATCAGGATTTTCTCTGACCATTGGATTAGACTAATTGGACGGCTGAGATTGGATGGAGCGGCAATGTATGTGTTGGGCCATCATACTCATCGGGTTTAATTACAGTTGTTGGATCTATTCAATGGACGGTCATGATCACAGGTAAGAGCGTCAGTGTTTCGGAAAATGAAATGAGGGGAATGTAATGGAAGGGCGTCCGATTTCCTGAAGGCCGTCGGTCTTTTGGAGATCGATGGTTTAGGTTAACTGAAAAAATTACTGTCGGAGGTGATAAAAACAAGGGGAAAAACACATTCTGATTGGGTTTTCGGTTTATTAAGCGCCTGTTTACAAGGTTTCGGGTTCCATGGAGGAGGGGTTAGGGAAAATAAGCTCTCAGGGGCTTATCCTTCAATGGAGTGGAACAAACATTTTTTGTGCTTTTTAAAGGGATTTTTGGGGTTTTTAGCGCCCGGTTGCGGGGCTAGGGGGGCCTATGAAGAAAGGGGCTAAGTTGTGTAAGCCCTCAGGGGCTTAAGCCTGATATAGTGCAAATAGAGAGTTTTTAGGCCAAAATTAGTGCTTGTTAAGGCCAAATGGGGGTTCCGGTAGGCAGCAAAGGGGATTTTTAAACCAAAAAAAGGGAGTTATAAGGTTTAAAAAGGGAATTTTGATGAGAGGGAGGTTTAATGGAGGGATTTTGGGGCATTTTTGTGAGGAGGAAAGTGATGAAATTTTAGGCTTTGTGGGGATGCAATGGAGCAAATGGAGGCCTTTTTGAGGGAATTGTATTTCACAAACAGTGGGGCTTATCAATGTAAACAACAGTGAGGATTTCTTCAGAGGACAGAAAACACTTTAAGGCTTCAAGAATGAAACATTTCCAAGGAAAATGTTTCTCTTCAAGGCTTAGAAACCATTTAGCCACCTGTTTCCTATGCCAAAACTTTATAGGTGGCTAACAGTGTCAACTCTCAATTCCTTCATTCTCATGGATTTCTAATGTCACCTAGATGATTCCTTGTGAAGATTCTTAATTCACTAAATTCATTCACCTGCATCTTCAACTTCGGTAAGACTCTCAAGGATCAGTCTGTGGAGGGATTGAATAGGGCATTTCCTAGTAGGTTACATAATATTACAAAATTTATGGTGTTAGATGTGGTGATGAATGTTAGTAGCCAACAGTTATTCTTAACAATATGGAACATAGCCCATGCATGCATTGAAGATAAACAAAAAGAAAAACTATTATAATGTTTGCAAACTCTTTGACGAAATCATTAAGTGGAGTATAGCAGTGACAATTTGTAGTGTATTTTTTTGCAGACATATTTTGGTTTAGTTAAAGAGGGTTTTTCCCTAACCATATTTCCATCATTAGAGAAAAAGGGGTAGTGACCAAGTTTTCAATCTTCATTATATGTTTATGGAGGAAATTTTGAAGGCATGCCAAGCCATTATTAACTTGAAAGTAGTGTTGAAAAAGCTCTTTACTAGTGGTAGAATTCTATCGAGGCTCAGTTTGAAGGGAAAATCATTGGCTCGAACCTGAAAATACCCCACTTAATTTTACACTCATGAAATTAACATCTACATTACAAAGGTTTTCCAATTGCAGTCTTTCATTAATTTATATGCCACAAAAATTTCTTATGTTGGGCATGGGGATTTGGTGTCACAGATTGAAATGCTTATAGTATACATAACAAAGGTTTCTGAAAATTCCCTCTATTTCCGTGATAGAGACAATAAGAACATTGACCATAACATACACATGATTTAACGGGGCTCATTCATGGGGATGGTTATTTTCATTAAAATACAATAATGATGACAACTCCGATACTAAGAGAACATGCAATACTCCAAATGAATATCAACATCCATATGGTAGTGAGTTTGATATTGAGGCACTTGACAATATCAAGGCCAAGGATTTGGTAGACAAAACAAGGAATAGATTAGTGAAGAACGATAAAGTGTTATTGTCCAATTCATGTTGGTAGAAGACTTACAATAAATTTTTTTCCAGTTGCAAACATACCATGCATGATGAGGAGAAGAAATCAAGAATCACGTGGCATATATCTGACTGATTTTAGAGAAAAGATGGCAGGCGGCCACTTTCGCAGTGTCTCACTTCAATCGTGACGCTCAATTGTCTCAAGGGATTAGATTATTCTTTTGACAAAGTGTACCTAGTCTTCTTCATTGACACAAATGTTATGCGCCATCATTTGCAAAGAAATGAATTCAAGCAAGATGCAGAAATGGTTGTGAATGAGTTGAAATCATTCACTCATCGAGTAGTGAACTAATTGGATAAAATAGAGAAGTAGTCATATTCTCTGTTGGAGCACTCTAATGAAAACCATAATTCCCTAGAATCTATTGATTCTCAAGAAAAACTAGTGGTTCAAAGTCAAAGGTTGTAAAAAATAAAATCACAAATGTTATGGATCAATCCAATTCCATTTTTTTGAGCAATTTCATCAGATAATTGGCACTCAGTTTAAGTTGCAAGAAAAATAGTTTGATATGCAGATGATTGGATGCTAGTATGGCTGATCCTAAATTTTTTTATGTAATATTAGGAGAAGACATAGGGTTCCTTCAAAAATTAACTTCAAAAAAGAAAAATAAAATCACTGAAGTGGCTAGCACTATCTCATCTCAATTAGAAAATATTCAAAATAAAACGGATGACATTGGCAACATAGTGACTTTATCATTGGGTAAACATAAATTGTTACTAGATGGAAAAATTCTTGCTTTGAAAGGCCTTGATACTCTTACACAAGCTCTCAGTGAAGCATTTGAATAAATCAAGTATCAATATAGTGGCTTGATAATAATTCTCACCATCACTAGCTTGAGTTCACTACTTACCAAGATGAGCTTTAGGCAACTCATAATAGCCTAGCACAAAGCTCCTATATGATTTTGTCAGCTTAAGAAGCATTTGAGTCAAAGAAAGCCACAATGGTCATGGCTCTGGATAAGTTATCTTCATTGAAAAATGTCATTCTTCTTGAATCTTAGGCTATTAATACCATCTTCTTCTACTTTATTATGATGTGTGTGCTCTATATGTCAATAAACAGAAAAGAAAACCAATAATGTGAGATGTGTTCTATGTTGGAAATACTGAGCGGGGGTGGGGGTGAATCAGTATTCCTTTCAATTAGTATAATTATTAATCTTTCAGAGCATTATTTAATATTCAATTATTATCCGTGTTTGTACAATGATTGTAGTAAACAAAAGGAACACAACTGCACAGTTTTTAAGGTGGAAACCCTCTCCGGGACAAAAACCACCTAAATGCTTTTCTAATAATTTTTTAATATTCAACTCCAATTGAAAATAAAGCTCCAACTTCCTATAATCTAGAAAATAATTCTTCTCCAACTCACACTAGATGGATGCTCCAACACCCGAGATTCTTCAATAGTCAACTGAATGGATGCCCCAACACCCAATGAGCTACAACTCGCCCTAGTACCACCCTACCACCCTGAATTTTTCACAAGCTTGAACGTGTTGATGACTTCATGCACCATCCTAGCACCACCCTACCACCCTATACAAGAATAAAATAAGAATGGACACTCGTACCAGGGAAAATGGTCCACTTTACAATGATATAGAATGATGTAGAAGAAGAAGACACACTAGAACATAACCCCAACTATGACACAAATACCTAATGATGATACTAGAGCTTCTGACACTGCCTCTTCAACTCTTGGCAGATAGACACTTGTACAATTTTTACAATGACTCAGTACAATGACATCTTTGCAATGATTGTATGCAGTGCTGCCCACATGAAGAATTCATGTGGTGAACTTCTTGTTAATTTTCTGCACCTTGATTTTTGCTCCTATCATGCTACCCTTTCTCACTCTTCAAAAAATTATATCATGCTTTGAGTCTTATCATGATGAATATATAATACCTACAAAAATTCTTCAAGGAAATACCCATGACATGATAATAGCAAAACTTAGCTCATCCTGCAAATCATATGTTAGTTCTAAACAAAAAAGAAAAACAAATTAGAATACAAAGAACCTAATGCAATTAAGAGATGAACATGCATATACAGAATATACTTACCTAGAGCTTACCTCTGCTGCATCATTTTTCTGCACCTTGCTCTTCTTTTTTTCCCTAGAAAGTCTGATCCTTTACAACCCTTGACAACACATGATCTAGCTTTTTCTTGCCTTCTAGGAGCGTGATATTGAATTTGGTATATCTTTGTTATTCCAGATCCCTAATATGTGATTTTTGGCCTTGTAGTAGTCCTATGAGTCTTCTTTCCAATGCCACAGTTTTGACCCAAATTGGATTCTTCAAGTCAAAGTTATGCCTAATCTCTCACAATGACCTAATTATGGATTAATTCAGTAGAGAAAACTTGTACAATGTGCCACGTGTATTCGGCTCTAAAATTGATACAAAGAAAACTACAGTCCATTCACTATCCACCACCTTTTACATAATTCCAATCCGATACTTAGAGAGATATTTATGACGATTTTCCCATGGTCACCTTTTCATGATGAAGTTCAAGAGCTTGCAAAACCCCTAACTTCCATAGATCACATCTGCGAAAATATTGCACACCATGATCTTAAATTTTTACAGGAGCTTCATCAAGATTTTGGTTTTGCCTCATAAATATTTTAGCTTCTGAACCTTCGTAGAAAAAAATTTCTAGTGAACATGCCACGATGACCTATTTCACGTAGAAAAATCCCTACTTGAGGAGGATATGAGGATCACAATTTATATAAATTCTTAGGTTGAGAGGGACTTAAACAAGTGAACGTAGGAGTTATTTTAGGAGCTTAAAAATTATTAATTATTGAATTTTCAATGACCCATGCCACAACCCCATGGGGCTTTAGCCCACTAACTGGGGTTACTAACTTCAAACATGAATATCTCTCAAACTGTGAAGAATTACGTGGCGTGCCATATATTAACGAAAACATCTCAGCAAAGAGAAACTAGAAAAAACTTTCTTGACCTAGAATATAGTAATTTGATAGGTCAAAATTCCCATGAAATATCGGGGTAGCCCCTAGTGCTGCTTGGATTGACATCAATGAAAATCATTGATCAACAATATCCCCCTTTGGCATTGATGGAAACACAAGTAATCCCCCTACAATCATGACAACTCTTCCTACAACATTCTCTCATCCTTTGACATCAATGGAAAAGGGTAACTCCCCTTGACACAACCATCCTATGAACTTGTACACACTTCCACTCCCCCTTTATTTTAAGAATAAAAAAAATCTAATGAGAACTTGAGAGAATCCCAAGCTTCTGGCGAAGATATTCAAATGCTTCACGAGTACTCTTACGATCATCAACGCTTCCTACCGAGTCTGCATCTATAAAGGCTTGAATAATGAGATTGTTAACCTTGGGATACCACAAGCCATATTATGTTGTTCACTTTAGATATCGAAGAATTATTTTGATGGCAATAATATGTGATTCTTTTGGTGCTGCATGGAATCTTGCTACTTGTCCAACTACTTGTGTAGCATCTAGCCATGAGGCTATTACATATAGAATACTACTAATCACAGATTTGTACAACTTCTGATCCACATCCTTAGATGAGTCGTCTATGCTCAATTTGCAACCTGTTACCGTCGGAGTAAGGACGGGTTTGCAATATTCCATTTTGAATTTCTTGAGAATTTCCTTGATGTACTTGGCTTGACATATAAATATTCCTTTCTCTTGATGAGATATTTTAAGCCCTAAGAAGTATGTCACCTCACCAAGTAAAGACATCTTGAACTCTGTTTGCATATTTGTAGAAAATTTCTTACTTAGTTGATCATCATTGATACAAAAGATTATATCATCATCTTTAGCTAGTGGACATGCTTTAGTTGCTTCATCCATAACATATATGTCGTTAAGAGCTCGAATTTCTTTAGCCACAATTTTACCATACCTTCCTTTTTTGCTTTCACATTTTGTGGAGTTGAATAGTATTGTGTATCCTTGATCACACATTTTTCCAACACTGAGCTGATTGTTATTCATGTTTTCAACCAACAGAACATTCTTGGCTAGAGAATCTTTGCTTCCAAGAGTGATGGTACCTAATCCTATAACATTTGAAGATCCATAATTTCCAAAGGACATGGTTCCATCCTTCTTCTCTTTTAAAGATACAAATTTCTTTCTATCTCTGGTCATATGCATTGGGAAACCGCTATCAACATACCACACATCTTTGTTTTTTTGAGCCTTGAGAGTGAGAGAAAAATTATCAATATTATTCTTCTTCCATGTTCGTTCGTTATGTGGCTTCAAAGATTCTTATGGAGGATTTTGAAGTATGCGGTCTCTGGCTATGTGTCCAAAGTTTCGGCAATTGTAACATACAATATTATTTCTTAAATGTTCAAATCTATTGATGATTCGTTGAGTCCTGGGAGGTTCATATTTGACATATCCCTTGAAATTTTATTGGTTCCTAGGGTACATGTGACATTCTACAACTTTATGACCAAATTTTCCACATGAATAACAATAGCCATGAAAAATATGCTGGTACCTGGATGGAAATCTTTGTCGAGGAATTGTCTTCCAAGGTTGTCCTTGCAAATCTTGTCCAATGAAGTCTACATGCATATCAGATCTCATAGGTTCATTGTATTTTGTTGTAGAAGGTCCTGCTTCTTCTTCTTTGTAATTGAGGCCAGTTCTGTCATTGTAATATCGTTGATTGTTGATGAGTTCTTCCAATGCCCTTGAGTTGTTGGAATAGTTTTGGACATTTTTTTCCTTCTTCCCTTCCTTACGCAGTGAGACTACATAGGCTTCTAATGCTTCCCTTTATTGGTTGTTTTCTTCCAACATCTTTTGAAGTGACTCTTCAATACATTTGTGTTATTCAACTTCAATTTTGAGACCTTGAACTTGTTCTTCAAGAGTATTGAAACAAATATTCTCAACCTTGAGCTCTTTTATAAGCTTGATTGCCTCATTAGAAAATTCTTCTATGGTCAACCCTTCTTCTTCGTTGTTTCATACCTCTTGTTTATTGTGCTTGGCCATAATCAATACTCTCTCATTGGCTTCTTCTTCGCTGTCATTGTCTTCATTGAATGATGAGATATCTTCTTTAGAGAGAAAGTTTCTTTTGAATCCTTTTTTCTTTCCTTGCTTGTTGAATTTCTTAAAGCCTTTATTTTCTTTTGAGTTTCCAGCACTTTTGGTTGGACATTTTGCTGTGAAATGCTAGACCTCACCATAGTCAAAACATATAAATGGAAGTTTACCTTTGAATTTTCCCTTACAAATTTTTAGTTTTCTCGTAAATTAAGCATATTCTCCATCTGAAATACCTTCTTGAACATATTCCTTTTATTCACACTTGCAGGTGCAGATATTTTACTTTGAAGGTTTTTTGTCCATATTGGTTTTCTTAGATGCATCAAACACAATTTCTAGATGCGAAGTACCCTCTTCTTCATCAAGTCTCATTTCATATGCTATGAGAACTCCATGTAATTACTCTTTGTTTATTTTGTCCAAATTTGTACTATATTCTAAGACCGATACCTTTGGGTTGAATCTCCTTGGTAACGTTCTAAGAATCTTTCGTATAATAGTCTTCTCGTCAATAGGCTCTCCCAATCCTTCCACAGTGTTGGTTATTTCATCAACGTGTTGGAAGTATGTAGCAATGTTGCCATCTTCTTTCATTCTGAGTTGCACAAATTTTTCTCTGTAGATTTGAAGCTTTGCTTCTTTGACATTTGAATCACCTGCATATATATTCTCAAGCTTGTCCCATACATTTTTGGAAGTTTTACAACCCAAGTCTATTGATAATAAGTCTATTGATAATAATATTTTTATCTTTTGCATCATTTACCAAATTCTTCTTACCTTTTTCATCTGTGGTTGATGTAAATCCGTTTTGAACAATGTCCCATACTTCGTAACCTTGCGCCAAGAGATAGACCTCCATTATTCCTTTCCAGAGTGCATAATTATTTTCATTGAATTGAGGTACACCATTCTTGGTATGTTTCGTGGCCTCCTTCCAGCTGTTAAATTGTTATTGAAGGAACCAAACTCTGATTCCAGCTGTTGGAAATATTGGGGGGGGGTGAATCAGTATTCGTTTCAATTAGTATAATTATTAATCTTCCAGAGAATTAGGTAATATTCAACTATTATTAGTGTTTGTACAATGATAGCAGTAAACAAAAGGAACACAACTGTACACAGTTTTTAAGGTGGAAACACTCTCCGGGACAAAAACCACCTGAATGCTTTTCTAATAATTCTTTAATATTCATCTCCAATTGAAAATAAAGCTCCAACTTCCTAGAATCTATAAAATCATTCTTCTCTAGCTCCCACTGGATGGACACTCCAACGCTCGAGATTCTTCATTACTCAACTGAATGGATGTTGCAACACCCAATGAGCTACAACTCACCCTAGCACCACCCTACCACCCTGAATTTTTCACAAGATTGAACCTATTGGTGACTTCATGCACCACCCTAACACCACCCTACCACCCTATAGAAGAATAAAAGATGAATGGACTCTTGTACCAGGGAAAATGGTCCACTTTACAATGATATAGAATGATGTAGAAGAAGAAGACACATTAGATGATAACCACAACTATGGAAAAGTACCTAATGATGATCCTAGACCTCCTGAAACTTCCTCTTCAACTCTTGGCAGATAGACACTTGTATAATTTTTACAATGATGCTTTTACAATGACTCAGTAAAATGATACATTTACAATGACTATATGCAATGCTGCCCACGTGAAGACTTCATGTGGTGAACTTCTTGTTTTTTCTTTGCACCTTGATTGTTGCTCTTTTCATGCTACCATTTCTCACTCTTTAGAACATTAGATCATGCTTTGAGTCTTATCTTGATGAATGTATAATACCCGCAAAAATTCTTCAAGGAAATACCCATGACATGATAATAGCAAAACTTACCACATCCTGCAAAGCATATGTTAGTGCTAAAAAAATAACAAAAAAATAGAATACAAAGAACCTAATGCAATTAAGAGATGAACATGCATATACATAATATACTTACCTAGATCTTACCTCTGCTGCATCATTTTGCTGCACCTTTCTCTTCTTTGCTGCCCTAGAAATTTTGATCCTTTGCAACCCTTGACAACACATGATCTGCCTAATTCTTTCCTTTTAGGAGCTCGATATTGAATCTGGTGTATATCTATTATTCCAGATCCCCAATATGTGATTTTTAGCCATGTAGTATTCCTCTGAGTCTTCTTTCTAATGCCATAGTTCTGACCCAATTTGGATTCTTCAAGACAAAGTTATGTCCAATCTTTCAAAATGACCTAATTATGGACAGGTTCAGTAGAGTGAACTTGTATGTCATGCCACGTGTATTCGACTCTGAAATTGATACAGAGAAAACAAAAGTCTGCGCACTATCCACCATGTTTTACAAAATTCCAATCCAATACTTAGAGAGAGAGTTATGACAATTTTCCCAAGGTCACCTTTTTGAGATGAAGTTCAGCAGCCTGCAAAAAACCCTAACTTCCACAGATCATATCTCTGAAAATGTTGCACATCATGATCTGAAATTTTTTATAGGAGCTTCATTGGCATTTTGGTTTCGCCTCATAAAAATTTCAGCTTTTGAACCTTCGCAGAAAAAAATTTATAGCAAACATGCCACAATGACCTGTTTCAGGTAGCAAAATCCCTAGTGACGAGGATATGAAGGTTACAATTTATATAAATTCTTAGGTTGAGAGGGAATTAAACAAGTGAACGTGGGAGGGATTTTAGGAGCTTAAAAATTATTAATTATTTACTTTTCAATGACCCATGCCACAACCCCATGGGATTTTAGCCCACTAAATGGGGTTGCTAACTTCAAACATGGATATCTCTCAAACTGTGAAGAATTACATGGCATGCCATATATTAATGGAAACATATCGACAAGAAGAAACCATTAAAAAAATTCTTGACCCATAATATAGTAATTTGGTAGGTCAAATTACCATGCAAGATCCGGGTAGCCCCTGGTGCTGCTTGGGTTGACATCAATGACAATCACTGATCAAAATTATATACTCTATACTTTGTATATCATTTTCCATTGGGTTCATCATAGCCTATTTTAAAGGCAATGATATTTCACAAGGCTAGATTTCCTCAAAGACAATTTATGTAAGAACAACATTTTAATATACTCTTTCTCTCTTCAAGACAATGTGGCAATAAACACACCCTCAAGCCTATAATTAGAAAATTCCACATGTATACCAAGGAATGGAAGTAGAAATGTAAGAAGAGGGGGCTAGTAAAGTAGAAGTGAGTAATGGAAAAATTTGTGACGCATGACAACCATGTTGTTCAATTTTTTGAGATGAGAGGGCATGAACAAGAGGACCTCTTAAAACCTTCTCTTCTTGGTTGATATGAAATTTTATATGTGATGAAGACTTGAATCGGCTTGGTCCCTTTGTGGTTTGATTTATTCCTTTGTTATGAAGACTTGACCTTATAATGGCTACTTTCTTGTCCATTTGATTTGCAATGACTAGCTTGACCTTCAAACGACTATTTTGATGCCCCAACATCTTTTTTGAATCAACTTTAATGGCTTGTAAGAGGGTCGACTTGGATGCCTTGGCTAGATCCTCAATATCCTTGGTTATTTTTCCTTCATTATTTGATATTTATTTAGTTTATTTTTTTACTTTATTCCATGTGCCACTAGCCCCATCGACTAGACCAACCCCTGTGTTGTCACAAATTCACCCACACGTACCATGTCATCATGCAATAATGGGGATCTCCAACACCATAGAAAATCTCGAGAATCTATCACCTAGGACTTAACCTACTAACTTTGTAGACCACCTTTGACATATTGCTAGCAAAACGTCAAGATTTTACCTTGTTTTTCCACTTGGAACCCCCACGTGCCACAAGACCAAATTTCACTACTTTTTCTTTAACAGTCTTCACGTTTTGGAAAATTTTCAATGTGGGATGTCATATTCTCTTCATTTTTTAGACCAAGTTGACTTTTTAATTTCTGAGACCACGTGCATCAAGAAATGTGTATTGCCTCGAGAAATGTGATCTAAAACTAGGAGATTGCACACATATAGACTGAATGACACTTAACCATGCAGTAAGAAATCGTTGTAGCCTGATGCAGGCTACATTGGCCCATACATTGGTGATCCCCTAAATAACTAAGGGAAGTGTTGCAAACATCCTGATTTTATCTTTACAAGGCTTTAAATGGAGAAATAAAAAGACTCACATCGTCTTTACAAGTCTTTAACTTGTATTCATGGGATTACAATGGTGATATGCAAAATGACAAAAATATCTATATACCCTTGCTAAAATGAGGGGTAATAGGACTACCTCAGATGCAGGTTTAAGATTAAAATTGAAAACCTGATCATTATAGCAACATAGAGACATCAAGCCTTATGGTCATCAACATGATCTATAGTTTCCTTGTCAGTTGCAGATTTCTCTACCATAAAATATTTAAAGTTATCTATGATTTTATTCATTCATTTGAACTTGTTATGAGAATATTTCTTTAGGAGAATTTATATTATAAGATTCACATAAGCCTAGATATTCATCAATTCTTTTAGCGAATACTTTACCTTTCTTATTATAACTTCTTTGCATTTAGAAGTCTTCCATTAGATATTGCCAATGTGGACCCATGAGGCAAAGGAAGTGGCTCCAATATGTTGAACTCTTAGTTAAACTGAGAGGGGGGGGGGTGAATCAGTTTAACACATTCATGGACTTTTAAAAACTTTTTCCTTTAAAACTTATTTTACTTTATTAACACCTTCATTTCATGATCAACATAATGTGTGAGCAATCTTTATTTATGAGCAGCAATTAATAAGAAGATTAGATAATGCACCAGCAGTCTTAATATGTTAGCAGCAAGTATTAGCAGAATAGATATATCAGATCAACACATAGACATCATGCACAGAAGACACCGTATATATGGAACCCATAAAGGAGAAAACCACATCTTATTATTGTTGTGATGCAAAGGCAAGCTCCAACTCCCTCTCACCACCGTTTTTCTGCAGGCACCAACCCACAGGAGGCTCCCTACCTCAATTCTGCAAGTTACAACTTGCAAGGAAGCACCAACTCCCTTCCCGCTTTCTCTCGTGTGCACCAACCTACAGGAGGCTCCAACCCCGCCGCTTCATAACCGACAAACCTATCAAGCTGCAACTTGATAGGAAGCTCCAACTTCCTCATTTTCTAAAACTGAATGTTTGCTAATTTACCTCAGATATCAGCTCTATTCGTAGCTTCTCTTAATCTTCTCGCCTCTATATTCTCGACTCTCTCTATATATGCCTTCCTCGTCTCAAAAACTCACTCGCATATCAAGATGATATTATTTATAGATTTCCTCACATGATCGTTTGTATTCTGCTTGAATTCGGAAAGTCATGTCTCTTTGCCTTCTCGCCTTCTCACTCCTTTTATCGCCTACTCGTAAAATTATGACCGTAGTGTCAATTTTTAACATTGCAAAGGGGGAGTTTGTTTTCTCTTGAGACTTGCCAATGCATCACAAACAATAAAAACAATTAAAATATTTACATTCTTATTACAAAGTGAACTCTAGCTCAACTCATTTAGTCTTTTTTTAATCGACGCGCATTTGTCTTTTTTCTTTTGGTTGTCTTTGCCTCTTTTCAGATCGTGTTTTATCTCCTCTCGCTCTATTTGCTTCTTCGTCCTTCCGTGGGGGTGTAACAAACTTACATACGTGTAATCGCTTCTTTTAAATAAATGAAATGCAATTGCCGACTTTTTAAATCAGGGAAATTTCAACCCTTTTCTGCCAACAGTGTCTTGTTGATGTGGTAGTTCACAAGCTTTAACGAACACAGATCGCGCCGCTGTGGCTACACAACGCCCTCCCATTGCCGAGGCCCGAGGGTTCACAACCCATGTGGCATATTTTAATACAACCGCAATCGTGCTTTTTATATATATCTAACAACAACTTTTTATATATAAACAATCGCTCTCCACCTTGGGTTTTTGGTCTTATTTTACAATCCAATGAGTCGAATCACAACCACTAATATATGAAAGGGTTCTGCCTCACATCTCCGTTTCTGGGCGACCTGGTGTCAAACAAAACTTGCGATTGATCAAACGGACGTGATGACCATAAAACATGTCTCATAGCGTTAATCGTGTCCGAACTTTGAACAAATGCAATTGGGGCGCATAATAGAAAAGTTAAGGATTGCGATCAACACGGATGCGATTTGCACATATTAACTCCCGCATATAACAGATCGGGGTCCGCCACTTCAATCGCAAGATTTTACAAAAGACTTGCGATCAATCGGGAGTTCTAATTGCAATTAAGATCCCGGGACGCAGCTTGAATCGATTAAATCCATCGTATAACGCCATCGGGCCCACCACTTGGATCGCAGCATATTACAAAAGACTTGCGATCAATCGAAAGTTCCGATTGCGATTAAGATCCCGACGCGATTGGAACCGATTAACTTCATCGTATAACGCCATTGGGTCCGCCACTTGACGGAAAGCATATTACAAAAGACTTGCGATGGAACCTTTCTCCGATTGCGATTGGGTGAGGGGCTTCCACCTTATAAGCTATTTCGTTTTGATATAACCTTTGGTTATATAGATATAAAAGCGCTCGCTTTGTATATAATCGATATATGTTTATATATATATTTTGTCATTGAGTGAAGCGATTTCCTAATAATGTTTGTGTTGTATTATATGTATAACGCTCGCTTGGAGTGTGCGATTCTCGGAATATGGTTCTGTATTATATGCATTGCCTGCCGCATTGAAAATGCTATATTCCTTGAATAGGGATTAGCATTATATGTATATCATCATATAAAAAGTGATTCAAATTTGTGGAACATCTGCTGTCGCCGCCCACTTAGTCTCGCTCTCGCTCTCGTTGCATCTGCTGCTCGCTCCTCGTCTCTACTCTTTCAATAACGGTTCTTCATCGTGCTTCTATGGATCGTTACATTTTGACTTTCTTCTTGCCGTTTCTATTGCTTTTGTTGTGCCTCTTTGCCTTCCTCCTCGCTTTCCGCCACGCTTCTCTTTTGGGTTCGAGTGTCGCTCTGCTCGAGCGTCTCCTTTGCCATCAATGACAATATTTCCAATCAGCCTTCCCCTTGGCATTGATGGCAATCCACTTTCTCTCGCTTTGCTTTCTCTTTCTTTTGTTGCTTGCTCTTCCCGTTTGCCTCATTCTTCCTCCCGTTGTTTGTTCTTCCTCCCCCTTTGACATCAATGGAAAAGGACGACGTCTCATCTCTCCGTATGAGCTCAAGCCATTGCATTTCTCTCCGAGTTACGTTTAGGTCCTCTTCTCGGTGAAATTGTACTATGCTTCCGCAGTGATGTATGAAGCTTGTTGAGAGAACACTGCATAAAGGATCCATATGTGTTTTATAGCCGTGATTCATTTGTAGTGCTTGTACATAAAATAGATTGCGTACGTAGAGATGATGCATTTTATGATTGAAAGGTTCTTGTTGCTTCTCAATGATGATAATATTAATGCTTACAATACCGATAATGTTGATCCCTATGACTTGTTTTATGCTTATCTTGTCGTCGTTCTCCCCCGGAATGATATCTTCATTTTGTTCTCCCCCAGACCGTACTTTCATATTAGAGAATAGTATCTACGTATATTTGACCCCCTAGTTTGTCTCTCAAGACTAATGTTCTTCCTGCAAGTGGTTTGGTAAATAGATATTCATATTCTCATGTCTTGAAGAGTTTGCTTCATCCACATGACTTGTGTACAACATGTTGCCGTCGCTATATTCGTCACAGAGACGAGATATGGATGTTTGTTTCTTGCTTAGCCATGCCACTGCATTTTCTCCTAGATAGAATTCACTCCACTGTACTCTTCACACACAACCGGCCCAATCTCGCATCTCGTGTACGCCAAGGTGAAGCTTTTGCCTTTAGGATACCAAAGCCCATATTGTGCCTGCTCCTTGTAGATATCTCGAGTATTCTTTTTACCTGTAAGATGCGGTTTTGTTTAGGTGTCGCTTGATATCTTGCCACTAGTCCTAATGCTAGCATGATGTCCCCGGTCTTCGATGCGCCGATACAATAGGACTTCCAATCATGGATCCGTAAAGTCTTTGACCATGTCGCCATATCTATCATTAGCACACAAACCTTGCAACCCGTGGTCATGGGAGTTGACACAGTTTGCAAATTCTCCATTTTGAACTTTTTCAACATTTCTCTTTATGTATTTTTCTTGTGAAATAAATGTACCCGTGTTCTTTGCTGAATTTGTAGTCCTAAGTAGAAACCGAGCTCTCCGATCATAGACATTTCAAACTCGTTTTCATTTCATCAAGAACCCTTTGCTAGATCATCTTTGTTGCTTCCAAACATAATGTCATCAACATACACTACAACAATCAAAAGTTCATTTTCGTTGGGCTTTTATGTATAGGTTGTCAGTTTACTCCACCTCCTCTTAAAAACCCTATTTTTGCAAATATTTATCCAAATTTGAGTACCAAGCACGAGGAGCTCCGTTTCACCATAGGGCCTTTTTCGGCCTTACATACATAGTCTTCTTTATCTCACAATGAGAAACCTTCAAGTTGTTCCATGTACACTTCTTCTTCTAGATCACCATTAAGAAAGCAAAGATTTTACATCCATTTGATATACCTTGAAATTCCGATGACATGCAAATGCCAAAGAACATTCCTTGATAGCTTCCATTCTAGCTACAATGGGCAAAATGTTTCATCATAATCAAGTCCTCCCTATTTGTGAGTATCCTTTGCAAGACTGCCCTAGCTTTATTCCTCGATTACTTGTCCTTTCTCATTCATTTTGTTTTTTGAACACCCATTTTGAACCAATGATATTTTTCAACAGTCTAGGAACTAGTTCTGTGTATTGTTCTTCTCAATTTGGTCCAATTCTTCATTCATTGCTTTTATCCAATACTTGTCCTTGTCAGGTTTCTTCAAATTTCTTTGGCTCTATTTGTGATAACATGGCTATGGCATTTATACTTGTTCTTTGTTATCATTTTCCTTGTCCTGGACTCCGCTTTGTCTCCTATGATCTCATCTTTCAGGATGATTCTTCTCCGAGTGTATCTTGAGGGGGTTTTTGAGTTTAATCCAAAGATCTTCGATGTCTTGTTGGTTTCATCATCATTCTCGATCTTCTTCTTTCTTCTTTCATCAAATCTCACATCAATACTTTCAACTATTTTCCGGTTATCTTATCAGAAAGCACTGCACTTTACTTTTGGAAGCATATCCTGTGAAAAATCCCTTCATCGCTTCTCGTATCAAATTTCCCAAGGTTTTCACTTCATTATTCTTTACAACACTTGCTACCAAAGATTCTCAAATTTTGATCGAGGCCGGCTTTCCATGCCATAGTTCATAGGGAGTCTTGTCACCGCCAGCCTTAAGTGAGCTTTATTAAGGATATGTACCGGTCATGGTGCACCGTTTCTACCCGTAAGGTTTGAGCAATATTATTCTCGCATCATGGCTCGCAATTTGTTGAACGTATCTTTTTTGTCTCTCTCTACTCCATCTCCGCCGAGGTGTCCCCGCAATAGTAAATTGTTGTTTTATGCCATGTTCATTGCATAGGTCTGCAAAGTCATAATCGTGAATTCACCTCCTCTCGTCTCGATCTCGATGCATTTTAGCTTGCATCCCGTCTCGATTTTCCGCTAATGCTTTAAATGTTTTGAATTTGTCCGTAGCTTCCGATTTATCTTCGAGAAAAGCAACCCATGTCATTCTCGAGAAATCATCTATTATCAAAGATAAAGTAGGACTCTTACCTTGGTGTTTTAGTTCTCAAGTAGTCCACATGCATCCATGTACAAGTTGCAAGTGTCTTCTTGTTGATAACTCTTCTTTAGATTTAAAGGATGTGCGGTTTATTTCCTCTAACCGTGACAATATTTGCATATTGTGTTTGAGGGCCTTTTTTATTCTCGGCATATCTCTCGACATCTTTCTTCTTGCTCTGGCCTAATGATATGGTCAAAGCTGATGTCCCAATCTCTTATGCCATAACCATGACTCCTCAAGTTTGCTAAGATGGCAGGCTTCATCCTCCTCTCTCACTATGTACACATTACTCTCTGTCGAACACCTTGAGTAGGGTTTTTCCGTTGTGCTTGATCCGACTACACAATCTTGTGCTCTAAAGAGAACTTCACAAACCCTTTATCACACATCTCGACCGACACTCGCAAATTTGCTTTCACCCCATCTACATATAATACATCTTGGGCCTTTCCTCCCATTGTCTATGCCGACCGATCCTTTTCCCTTGATCTTTCCCGATTTGTCATTTCCAAAAGTGACATTGCCCGATTTCTTTTCGCTCAAGAGTTAAAAATCGTGTTTTTATCTCCCGGGTCATGTGTTTAGAGCAGCCCACCGTCCAAATACCATTGACTCTTCAAATCGAGCAAGTAAAAGCCAAGTCACATTTATTCACCTTCTTTATCCACTCGGAGGCCCCCTTGTTTGGTATCTTTTGTGAGGTGATGAATTATATCCCTTAGAGAACACTCGAAGATATATGCCCAATTTGATCGCATATACAACATTTGATTATAGTTTTTGCACTGTGAGCATGAACAAAATTGCTTTGACTCATAAACCTCCTTGAGGTATTGAACATCATTTCATCCATACTTTCTATTCATTGTTCTATGTACAAAATCCTTATTAAATAAAAACAATAACCATAGAAATCACTTGCATACCCGATGTAAGGTTGTTCCCTTCCATGCTTGCCTCTTTTGTTGGTGTGAATCATTCCTCCTTGCATGACAATATGCAGCAATGTGTCCTCGCTTGTATGCATATACTGTGTGGCATTCTTCATAGGAGGCAAGAATCTCCTTTGATGGCTTCAAAATTTGATATCATCAGAATATATGATCTTTTCTCTGTCTTAGTATTTGTTACAATCTTTGTTATTAGAGGTTTCTTCTCAGTCTCTCGTATTTCTCATTACATGTTTCTTCCTTTGTAGGAATTATTTGGGATGCTTCATCAACCTTTCTTTTTGCTTTCACAAAATTATATTTTTGTTTTCCTTTTCTTTGCCTTTACTTGATTCTCCTTCATAGCCTATCCCAACTTTTATTAGAGGAGATCTTTGAGCATCCAAGATTTCATTCAACCTACTAGAACTTGTCATTTGAGAAGGGTATATAGAAACTTTTTGTTGAGCACTTTCTAATTTCCTTCTCAGGCACATAATTTCTTCTTCCAGCTTCTCTTGTTCTCGAGTTTTATCTTTGATTTGCTAAAGTAATATATCTTCTATCTTCTTGGCTTCTTCAAGCTTTACCTTCAGCTGCATAAGGAATTCTGAATTTTGTTCTTCTTTCACACATTTGAGGAGAATCTCTTTTTGTTTTCTGCATTTTAGTTTGAGTCTGTCAATCTCCTCCAGAGCACTTCTTAGCTCCCCCTCAAGATCGACTTCCACTTCTTCTTCTTCTTCTAGCAAGAGTCCTTCAAGATCTTCTATGGCCATTAGTAAAAATTCAGAGGTTCCCTCTTCTCCTGAGAGTTCATCTGAGTCTTCAGATGCACTGCTGTCTTACTGAGCATAGAAAGATTTTCTACTAAACTTCCTTCCCTTCTGCCAGTTCTTTGATTTATTCTTTTCTGACTCTTGAGCCCGATTCCTTGCTTTCTTGTGAGGACACTTAGTAGCATAGTGTCCAACTCTTCCACAATTAAAGCACTTGAAAGGAAGTTTAACTTTGTATTTACCTGAACCTCTATCCAGTTTCTTGACAAATTTTGCTTCTTCTTCATCTGAGCAAGAGCATATTTCTTCCTCTTCTTCCTTCTTCTTTTCTGTTTTAAAGGTTGTTTCCCTTGAACTTGGTTTCTTCTGTGGGAGCCTCATTTCATAGGCTGTTAGATTTCCAAGTAGTTGGTTCATGGTCAAAGTCTCCCAATCCGTTGTCTCTTCTATTGCAGACACCTTGGGATTAAATTTGGATGGGAGTGATCTCAGAATATTTTGCACAACTATACCTTCTGGTATGGTTTCTCCAAGAGCTTTCATATTGTTGACAATTTATGCAACTTTTAAGAAGAAGCTGCCAACATCTTCATCATCATTCATTTTTAATTTTTCAAACTGGGCTCCATATATTTGAAGTTTGGCAGTTTTTACTTTCTGGTCTCCCTCATGTATGTCTTCAAGAGTATCCCATATTTTCTTGGCAGTGTCTTTGTGAATTACTTTAATAAACTCTGCTTCACATAATCCATTCAAGATGGCATTCATGGCTTTTGCATTAGCCACAAAATCTTGTTTTGAGTCCTTTTCTGAGTCAATTGCCTTCGGGGCATATCCTAATTGCACAGCAGCCCAGACTTATATTCCTAGAGACATTATGTATGTCTTCATTCTTATTTTCAAGAAAGCATAATTTTCACCAGTGAAGAAAGGGGCTTTATTGGTTGAGCATCCTTCTTTACTAGCCATCTTGGGAACCGAGTATCTCCTTTCAGTTGTTAGACTTGTACAAAGGAACCAGCTCTGATACCAATTGTTGAACTCTTAGTTAAACTGAGAGGGGGGGGGGTGAATCATTTTAACACATTCATGGACTTTTAAAAACTTTTTCCTTTAAAACTTATTTTACTTTATTAACACCTTCATTTCATGATCAACATAATGTGTGAGAAATATTTATTTATGAGCAGCAATTAATAAGAAGATTAGATAATGCACCAGCAGTCTTAATATGTTAGCAGCAAGTATTAGTAGAATAGATATATCAGATCAACACATAGACATCATGCACAGAGACACCAGATATAAGTGGAAACCCATAAATTGAGAAAACCACATCTTATTATTGTTGTGATGCAAAGGCAAGCTCCAACTCCCTCTCACCACTGTTTTTCTGCAGGCACCAACCTACAGGAGGCTCCTACCTCAATTCTGCAAGCTACAACTTGTAAGGAAGCACCAACTCCCTTCAATTTTCTGCAGGCACCAACCTACAGGAGGCTCCAACCTCAGTCAGCTACAACTGACAGCTATCAAGCTGCAACTTGATAGGGAAGCTCCAACTTCCTCATTTTCTAAAACTGAATGTTTGCTGATTTACCTTAGATATCAGCTCTGTTCTGTAGCTTCTCTTAATATTCTCTGCCTTCTATATTCTGCATTATCTCTATATATGCTCTCTCCCTTGCTCTCAAAAACTCACTCTGCATATCAAGATGATATTATTTATAGATTTCCTCACATGACTGTTTGTATTCTGCTTGGAATTCGAAATGGAAAGTCATGTCTCTTTGCCTTCTGCCTTCTCACTCCTTTTATCAGCTTACACAGAAATTATGACTGTAGGTGTCAATTTTAACATTACAGTGGGAGTTTTCTTTCTCTCGGAGACTTGCCAATGCATCACAAACAATAAAAACAATTAAAATATTTACATTCTTATTACAATGTGAACTCTAGCTAAACTCATTTAGTCTTTTGAATCGATGCGCATTTGTCTTTTCTTTGGCTGTCTTTGTCCTTTTTATGACTGTGTTTTATCTCCTCTCGGCTCTATTTGCTTTTCTGTCCTCTGTGGGGGTGTAACAGCTGCATCCGTGTAACTCTACCTTTTAAATAAATGAAATGCAATTGCTAACTTTTTAAATCAGGGCAATTTCAACCCTTTTCATGCCACGAGTGTCTTGTTGATGTGGAAGATCCGCAAGCGGAACGAACATAGATCACAGTCGTTGTATATTAAAAATCGCCCTCCCATTAAGCCGAGGCCCGAGGGTTCACAACCCATGTGGCATATTTTAATACAACTGCAACCGTGCTTTATATATATCTAACAACAATCCTTTTATATATAAAAAATCGCCCTCCACCTTAAGCCTTTGGTCTTATTTTACAATCCAATGAGTCGAATCACAACCACTAATATATGAAAGGGTCGGGCCCCACATCTCCGTCGGCGAATCGGTGGTGTCAAACGAAAACTTGCGATTGCGATTGATCAAACGGACGCGATGACCACATAAAACATGTCTCATAGCGCAATCGGGTCCGAACTTTGAACAAATGAAATCGGGGCGCATAATAGAAAAGTTCTGATTGCGATCAGAACACGGATGCGATTTGCACATATTAACTCCCGCATATAACAGGATTGGGTCCGCCACTTCAATCGCGACATTTTACAAAAGAATTGCGATCAATCGGAAAGCTCTGATTGCGATTAAGATCTCGGACGCGATTGAACTGATTAACTCCATCGTATAACGCCATCGGGTCCGCCACTTGATCGGAGCATATTACAAAAGACTTACAATCAATCAGAAAGTTCTGATTGCGATTAAGATCCCGGACGCAATTGAACCGATTAACTCCATCGTATAACGCCATCGGGTCCACCACTTGATTGGAGCATATTACAAAAGACTTGCAATTGAACCTTTTCTCCGATTGCGATTGGGTGAGGGGTCCCACCTTATAAGCCATTTCGTTTTGATAGAACCTTTGGTTATATAGATATAAAGCGCTCTGCTTGTATATAACTGATATATATGTTTATATATATATTTTGCTGCTGGAGTGAAGCGATTCCCGGAATAATGTTTATGTTGTATTATATGTATAACGCCGGTTGGAGTGTGCGATTCCCGGAATATGGTTCTGTATTATATGCATTGCCTTGCCGCTGGAGTTAAGCGATTCCCGGAATAGGGATTATGTATTATATGTATAACACCGGTTGGAGTGTGTGATTCTCGGAATTTTGTAACGGCTCTCTGCCTCTGTCACTTAGTCTCTGCCTCTACCTCTGCTGCTTCTGTCGCTCTGCCTCTGTCTCTACCTTTTGATAACGGTTCTTCATTGTGCTTCTATGACTGTTACATTTTGAATTTCTTCTTTCTGCCTCTATTGCTTTCACTGTGCCTCTTTTGCCTTCCTCTGCTTCAGCGCTGCCTCTTTTGCCTGAGTGCTACCTCCTTTGCCTGAGTGCTGCCTCCTTTGCCATCAATGACAATATTTCCAACACAATACCATTTTAAAGAGCCTAATTTGAAAATTGAAATATATTATTTAAACTAAAACCTAATGTGAATTCTGTTGTTATTTGGGGCTTGTACACCACTGTTATGATCCCCAAACCATTATTAATACAACCGATAACACTAAAGTAAGCTAATATTTTTATAGCAGTATATTTAGTGCAGCTAGTTACTATGGAAAAAATAATAAACTGGGTAAATATAAGTACAACAGTCTAAAAGGCAATAAATTCAACAATAGTACAATAATAACAACATTTTACATAGCAAAATTTGGATCTTACCAGCCAACATACACCAATTATAAATCTGCTATAAGAACCAAGCTATCAATGAATACTAAATAAATCGGCAATATCATAATAAAACCTTAGCTTCATTGGTAAAATAAGGTAGTTGTTATTAATCATCACCACATTCCATATGATGTCCATGTATTTAATGTATATTCTTTCTAATGATTTGTTGGATTTCAATGCTTCTGATTTGAAAGAAATTCTTTAATTAATAATATCAATCCGTTTGCCTTCATGATTTCTAAAGGGTTTTTCAAAAGCACAACAAAAGACTTATAAAGACTATAATATTAACCTTGAAAACTCCATGCACTATTTTAGTGTCAACATCAGTGCTATGTATTAGACAATTGGTTCAGTTATAGAACATCACCACAAGGTGATATCTTATGGTGCATGGATCATATAAAAGCAATATTGTGAACCAACGAAAGTGAATTTAGAATCTTGTTTAATATTTTTTGAGCATGAGTAAATTATGGCAAGGTATGATTTGAAGATACAATTTGGGTTCTATTATAGATTTCATCTTTGTCAAAATCTAAATAAAACCATGGAGACAAAGTTCTCTTGGAGACTAGGATATTATTTCCTCCAACCAAGTTCACCTTTTCACTCCCTTACATTGAAATAAGTGAAATAATCATCTTAGGCAAGTACCAAGATGAAATATGAGGCAATTCAACTCCTAGACTACTCAGAAAACCCATACAAAGGTTTGAATGTCTTACTCTTATCCAAACCTCGGGATTCAACCCATTGGGTTAAGAGCTTGGGGTGAATAGTCCGACAGAAATGACACCTGAGAACCTTAGCAATGGAAGTCATATGGGCCTCTTTGGAAGGGACTGCAGGGTTGGTAATGTTATTACATGCTAGTCACATCAAACCTGCACTCTAAACAATGGCACTAATGTGTGTGGGAGACAATCCCGAGGAGGTATAAGTTAATAGAACTCCTATCACATTATAATATTCAGAAAGGGTTAGGAGTAGAACATAGGAACCCTCACAATAGTCCAATTTAGAACGATGGCTTTCATTATAGAGAGGAAACACAATTAAAACAAAACCCAGGGCATCATATGGAAATTCAGGATTTGTGGGTAGAAGCTTGGATTTGGAGTCATTAAGTGGTTTGGTGAGGGGGTGAGTAGAAGCAAGGAAGAGGCAAGAAAATTAAATGTATTAAGAAAAGGAAAGAAAAAATGAGGATGGTGCTTGGAGATGACTTGTATCTTGAACAAATTGAAAAATATCAGGGCCTTTCTTTAATTAGAAGAATCTATGGGTGGCAGATAATGGAAGGAGCACTCATAAAATGGTGAAGGGAAAACTAGGCTCCATTTTTGGGTTATTCTCTCAAGTTTGACATGATGCCTTAGGGATGGCTAGGGTTCATTATGAGAATGGATGAATTTGGGAGAATTATGAGGAAATTTTGGTATTGGGTTTCATCCATATTCACATCATCAAACTAACATCCATGCTTCAATCCAAAGGTGGAGTCTATATCAAACTTCCTAGTCTAGGAAAAGCTTTTAGGGCTACCCCTAGAATATTGGTTCAATAAATTTCTCAGAAGTATTGGTGATAGCTTTGGGAAGATTTTGGATGTGAATATTGCCAATAAGACAAGTGTGTAGAGAGAAGTGAAAAAAATCCTTGTAGAGGTAGATATAAGGGAAGGAATTGTGGACTGCAATGAAATGGTAATGAGTGAAAAAATGCATAGACTAATTATTTATTATTTAAAAATACTCTTCAAATACGTTAGATGTCATTCTTAAGGGAACATTACAGAATAATGCAGTTTTAGGTTTGAAAAAAAGTGTGGAGAAAGAAAATCCCTCGCTGGAGTGAAGAAGTGAATGGGAACTTGAGCCCTATAGAGGGGGAGTTGGGAGAAGCAACATTTAAACCATATAAATGGCATGTGAAAAATAAGTCAGAGGGCATAGAAGAAGCACTAAGAGTTCAAGAGAAGAATCTAGTAATAGCTAAGGACTCTTGGGACAAAGATATTTATAAAAAGTCAAAGACAGACCAAAAAAGGAAACATTGTATACCAAAGCTAAAGATATTCAAGAAGACAAAAATGTTAAATCAAATGATAATAAATATAAACCTCTTGAAAAATAAGCCTTAATTGGGTATGGGATCAGTTCATCCAGTGAAACAATACCTCAAAGTTCCAACCTTAATGAAGTCATAAGTAAAGAGAACTCTTTAAGATATCAACTTAGATCTAGAAAGGGGGGAAGGAATAATGGATGAATCATGAGAGTGAAGCGGATGTATTAGGGGATAACCCTATTTGAGAACAATCTTCAAATAACCCAAGGAGAAAATATTTCTTGTACCATGCATAAGAGAAAGCCTTGAAGGAGATTCAACAAGGGAAACATAAATCCTTGAAATGGGTCCTTAAGCAGAAAAAAAAAAACCCTCCAAGGTTAATCCGTGATCATTTTATGGGGTTGGGCAGCCCATCAAAAATATTGGCCCTAGTAATATTTGTGTAAGTAACAAAGCCAGGTGTTATTCTATTGCAAGAAACAATGGTAAAATGGAAGAAGATGGTAGAAGCATTAGGTAAAATCCTTAGGAAACATGATGTTTTAGCACTTCATGCAATTGGATATCAGGTTAGGTAGTTACTAGGTGGAAATACTAATTTCAGTCCTCTCTTGCAGCAAGTAATGTATATATTTCATGTTTCATGAATTAGGACAAATATTAAGAATAATTAATTTCTATGGCCTCTATGATGACAAGAAGCCATTCTAGGATGAAATATTTTCTCAAGAAGTAATCAATTATGTTAATTTTGGGAAACTAGGTCCAAAATCCATGTTGCACTATTCATATGATGATGGTCATACTTTTATTGGATTCCTCTTTCAGAGAGGTGCAAGATTGATCTAAAGATCATCTTGATCGGATGAGAAGAACATTGTTTTTGAATTTATTTTCCACATGTGCAAGGTCATCCAGATTTATCCCACATGCCTAAGATATGTGTCACACACCCTCATTGATGAATATAAATTGGAGAGACTTGGAGGTCATTTTCTCATCATATCATCACACATTCTCTCATTATGATCTAATTGGTTCGGTCGCTGCTTTGGAGGCCTTTTTCCCCTCACGCGTGTGCAGCGAAGCTACTATTTTCTGCATTGATCTATTTGGGGCTTTCTGTTTTTTTGCGCTGATTTGTTTAGAGATTTTTTGCTGCAGTATTGACCAGAGTTGACCATGGTAAACCCTTGGTTGTTTGACCTCAATATTCTACAGAAATTATGATTTTAGGAGGCTGTATAGCTGGGCACTAAAATTGATGAATTTCGATTTGTTTGACCGAAGCCCTAGTTTGTTGTGTTGACTTTTCTGAAGCTACCTGCATTGACTTTCATGCATTGTCCCTGGTTTGACTTGCGTTGACTTGTGATGAACCATATTTGAGGGTTGTGGGTGTGACACATGAAAGTGTTGGCTGACTGAGAAAGACTTTGCTGGTTGAAGCATCTTGCTGGCCGCCATAATGCAATAATATCTCATATCTTTGCTGGACATAAGGAATTGTAAATCTGATCTATATTTGGCTTGTCTTTTATTGATCTATTATTTTTTTGTATCAACATTTTACTTTGAAGTTTATACGATTGCTATTTTGTATTGGGCCTAAGAAAGATTGAAGTAAAAGTGTGTCAAGCATAGAACACCATTGCTATCTAAATTTAACATGGTATCAGAGTCGAGGTGAAGAAAAAGTCCAGTAGTCCAAGCTGGTGTTACATGCTATCTATGAAGGAATAAATCCTATCAAGGAAAAATGTCCTCCTCAACCTTCAAGGGTTTCAAGGCTGATGATAAATTCACTGATAAGCTTCATTATCATGTATGGAAGATGTCCTTGGATTTGGCGCTAGAAGATCAAGATGTCATGGACTGCGTACAGGGGAATATTCAAGAGGCTCCATCAAATCAAAGCAAAGTTGATTATCCAAAATTCTATTCATAGGCACTTGGTTGCTTACATTTTTGAGTTGAAGACATCCAAGGAGATGTATGATAATATGGTGAGCATGTTCAGGGCTAGCAATGCTAATCAAATCCTCTTCTTCAAGAATCAATTGAAGAATATCAAGAAGGGTAAAGATGAATTTATTCAATACTATTTTATGAGGCTCACTGAAATCAGGAATAACCTCCTAGCTATTGGTGAAGCAATATCTGATCGAGTGATGGTTCTTATTGCACTTGGAGGTCTCCCCTGTGATTGGCATGTATTCAATACCACTATTCTCAATAATAATGTGATTCTTGATTTTGATGAAATATTGACGAGATGCACTAAAGAGGAAACAAGAATGGTGGAGTATGCTTCTAATGGTAATGGAAGTGACCCTATTTCCTTCGTCGCTCATTCAAAGAATAAGAACTATGGTGGCCCGAGAAATCAAAACCATGGTAGAGTGGGGTCCAAAGGAAGGAAGGGAATATGTTACACTTGTAACAAGACTGGTCACTATGCAAGAGAGTGCCCTAATATAAGGGACTCTCCCAGGGATGATGACAACAAAAAATCGATTAGGAATGGCAAGAACAACAGGTTCCAAGGAAAAAGGAAGGCTCCCTCTAACTGTAGTGGAAATGGGAAATATTTCTAGAGGTCAAGAAATTCTAGGTACAATGAGTCTGATGTTGTTGATAATACAAGAAATGATTTTTATTTTTTGTATCTTATCTATCTACTGCATCTCCACCTGATACTCTAGATGTCTGGTTAATTTATAGTGGTGTTTCAAGGCACCTCACTTATTATAAAGAAGACCTTATGATTTGGTTGAGAAGGATACTAATCTAAAAATTATCCTTGGAGATAATGCCACCTATCCCGTGAAAGGGATAGGGACTGCGACCCTCCATTTATCTCAAGGTCAAGTCATCCGATTATAAGATGTGTTGTATGTACCTGATTTGAAGAAAAAACTTGTGTCCATTTAGACAATGGAAGACAAAGGTTTCAAGTTGGAATTAATTGATGGAAAGGTACTTATCTGGAAGAATAACTTCAAGGAAGATCTTTCTATTGGTTTAGATTTGATACACTCTACTAGGTTGGAGGAAGTCCATTGGGGGCTATGACATGTGATAAAACTCTTTAAACGGAGTTATAACATCAGAGGTTTGCACACCTTCATTAAAAATCCCTTCCCAAAGCAAGGAAGGTGGTGACATGGATGCCTGAATTTAGAGATGACCATGAAGGTATATGTTAGGTTTGTGCCGAAGGGAAGCATACAAGGTTACCATTCCCCTCAAGTGTCACAAATAAAACTGATATCTTTCAGTTGATACATTCTGACTTATCTAGTATGTTGATTGTGACATCTTTGGGAGGATGTTCCTATTACATGACTATTACAGATGACTTCTCCTGCAAGACCTCGATATATTTTTTGAGGAAGAAGGACCAAGCATTCAAATGGTTCAGTACCTTCAAGGCCTTGGTGGAAAATAAAACTAAGAATAAAATCAAATTTTTTAGGACCGACAATGGGACCGAGTATGAGTCAAATGAGCTTAATTACTTTTGTATAGAATTTGGAATTAAGAGGGATACAACAACTGTGTACACTCCTGAGAAAAATGGTGTTGCTGAAAGAAAGAACATGACCATTGTGGAAGCTGCCCATGCCATGCTATGTGACCAAGGTCTTCTAAAGTTTCTATGGGGAGAAGCTGCAAACACCTCTGTGTGTGTACAAAATAGATGCCTGCATTCTGCTTTGGACTCAAAAACTCCCGAAGAAGTCTTCTCTCATAAAAAACCTGATGTTTCTCATTTTAGAGTTTTTAGTTTTCTTGCTTACTTTCATGTGTCGAAAGAAAAGAGAAGCAAGCTGGATGCTTCTGGAAAGAAGGGAATGTTTGCGGGCTATAATGAAACTTTGAAGGCATATAGAATCTATGTGCCTGGTCAAAGAGAAGTGGAGATATGCCACGATGTCACCTTTGATGAAGATGCTACCCTCAAGAAAGTAATAAATCTTCCTAGCTCCAAGGAAGACAAAGAATATGAAGAAGTAGGGAAGCTAGAAGAGTCGAAGGATGACTCGATGCCCAATGTTGAAGGACCTATGGATCCCAAGTATCCACCTCCTTCAAATAAGAGAAGACCCTCATAGTTTAGGGATATTATCTAAGATTCTGAGAGAAATATTACCCCAAGACGGCCATTCCGTGAAAGCAAGAAGCTAAAGAGATACCAAGGGTATCTAGCAGCCATGATTACAATAGTACAATCTGAGCCTGGAAAATTTGAAGAAGCCATAAGGCATCAAGTTTGGAAGGATTCTATGCACGAGGAGTATGAGTCCATTATGAAAAAATATTTATGGGAAGTAGTCCCAAGACCAGAGGACAAATATGTTACCTCGAAATGGCTCTATTAGATCAAGCATGGATCTGATGGAAGTGCTGAAAAGTACAAGGAATTTTTTGTTTCCCGAGGCTTCTCTCAAAAGGAAGGCATCGATTATGATGATATATTTTCACCTGTGGCCTGCTATACCACCATCTAATATATTATTTCCCTTTCTGCTACATAGGGATTGAGTCTACATCAGATGGATGTGAAGACCCCTTTTCTGCATGCATCTATAAAGGAAGAGGTGTATGTGGAGCAAATTCTAGGGTTCAAAGTCCAAGATAGAGACACCCATGTATGTAGGTTGAAGAAAGCCCTCTATGGGTTGAATCAATCCCCCAGGGCTTGGTATGAGAGGATATATAGCTACTTGATAAAGTTGGGCTTCACTCGAAGTAATGTTGACCCGAACCTTTATTTTAAGGTTGATAGAGAAAGGCCTCTCTTTTTGGTTCTCTATGTGGACGTTATATTCTTGACAAGTGATGACTCTCTTATTCATCAATGTAAGAGGTAAATAGATTTTGATTTTGAGATGAAAGACCTAGGACTAATGCACTAATTCCTAGGCTTGGAGGTCTGGCATAGGCCAGGCGACATTTTCCTTTCTCAAGGAAAATATGTCGTGAAGCTGCTGGAAAGATTTGGAATTGTGGACTGTAAGTTTGTGTCGACGCCGATGGAACTCAACTTTAAGAAGTTGACTGGAAACACTGATGGGCCAGTGCTAGAAAATCCTACCGAATATTGACAACTCATGGGGGCCTTGATGTTCTTAGTGAACTCCCGTCTGGATGTATTTTTTACAGTGAACACTTTGAGTCGACATATGGTTGATCCTCATCACATTCATTGGATTGGTGCTAAGAATCTGTTGAGATATATTCGGGGCACAATAGACCATGGGCTAAGGTATACTACTAGGAGTTTAAGACTCCATGGATATACTAATGCTAATTGGGCTAGTAGTGTGGTGGGTTGTGAGAGCGCATCTGGTTGTTGCTTCACTTTGGGTTCTACTTCGATATCTTGGATGAGCAAGAAGTAGAAGTTGGTGGCTCTTAGCACCACTAAGGCTAAATACATTGCAACAAGTATGGCATGTTGTGAAGTTGTTTGGTTGTGAAAGATATTTAGTGAGTTGTTTGGGCATGTGATAAATACCATTGTTATCCTTTGTGATAACAAGAGTGGGATTTGTCTTTTTGAGAATCATGTGTTCCATGATCAATCCACGAATATTGATATCAAGTACCACTTTATCCGGGATATGGTACAACAAGGCGCCCTAAGGGTCGATCATATAGGAAATGATGATCAGGTCGCGGATATTCTCACGAAGTCCCTGGGGAAGGTCAAGTTCCTAACCTTCCATGAGAAGCTTGGAATCATGGAACGACCCTATTCCGAGGGGCTTGCTTGAGTTGGACTATGAGGTGTGGGAGCTTCAGGGGGCTTGCGGATAACTTCTTGGAGCAATAAGCACATACGGGGCTAGCTAGGCTTGATGAACCTTATTGTGCTTTTTCCGCACCATTATGATATTGAGTTGGTTTGCCTCTCTCTGATCTGTGCCCTACATGCATCCTACCCTTGGAATTTCAGACTCATGGGAAGTACCTCTAATTTTTCCAATGAGGTGGGAAATGTCGATAGATACCATAGCAAGACTGATGGATGCATCGAAGATTTTCATACTCTCTATGTGTAGGATGGCACATGTCTAACACCTTAATCTGGGATCAAGTATTATGAGGTTTTATCCTCTAAACTAACTTCGGGTCAGTAAACTAACTTTGGGTTAGTATGAGACTCTTGTGAGTTCGAGAGAGGTTTTTACCTCTAAGCTGACTGCAGAAATTATACAAAATACATGTATGTCCTAGATTCTCCTGATGTAACAATATGCTATTGTTAAATACAAAATCGCTTCTACAAATCTTTGCGGAATTTAAAACACAATTTCTAATTTCAATATAATGAAGAAAGATCAATCACACACAACATAGATAATTTACTGGGGAAATATTATAGCTAAAAAAAACACTATCTTATATTTTATATTATATCATGGATCATGAAAAAATTACATACAAAGCTCCAATCTAAGAGCCATTGGTACATGAGCTAATTGTCTCACACTTTCATACAAAAATTGGCAACTTCCTTACCCAATTTACTGTCTCCATATAGCCTACCTCCACTGCACAATCCCTGATGGTAAAGAACCACTGAATTAATGATTCTTGCCTTCCTTGAATATGAAATCCTCATAGGCACATCCAATGTGTGTGTGGTTGCATGCGTGCAATCGGAGAATGTCACAACTGATAGTTTACTTCCCTTTCACCTAGAACTCAACTGGGTCTGCACTGGATCTAATATGCATGCAGCTAATAATAGTAAAAACATCAGTTGCATGTGATACCACTGATTTTGAATTAATTAATAACTAATTCACTTGATCTATCACTAGTGTATATTTAGTTACAATTAGCACAACTTACTTTAACTCACTTAATTGAATTAAACTGATTTACAACTTGCATTAACTAATGCACCACTACACTTCCAAATCTGTTACAACTAGAATCATTCTATTACAACTCAAGTCAACCTGCATGTCCCACCAACCAACCTCTTAACTCGAAATTTACTTAGCTAACTGATTTGACACTTCAGTTAACTATTTCCAAGTGCTCACTGAGAATAGATTATTGTTTATTGTCCAACTGATATTAAGGGATAATAATAATCAACATGCATATATAAATAGACATGCAATATATAAATATAACTTGCACATACATCTATAAATAGACATGCCTCTCTACATAGAATTTTATCATGCATCTATAAATAGACATCCACCTAAAAATAACCTATGTGGGCCCCACCTAGTGTAGGTGCTTAATTTTCACTAGGATCAAGGATGTTGTTTCCAGATGCCAATTTCACTGTTTCTTGTTGCAAACTTCAACACTCCCTCTCAACAAAAAACGAATGTCTTTGCATGCGACATGCAACTCCATGCATATGACATTTCTCTAGTGTTTCTTGCACATGCAACACTTCCAAAACTAAATAGCCTCCAAACAACTAAATCTGTATAATGCATTTGTTATCAAAGTATTCTGACTTCTACTTAGCTACTGCACATGTCTTCAGGAACCACTGCGCTGTTGACACTTGCATTCATGCACTATGCACTTGTTGGCAACTCTGATCTGCACTCCAATATTCAACACTATCACTTTGATTTCATGTCCTGATGACATTTGATTGCATCAATCCAACTGATCCTGCTACTGTTACTCTGTGGGCTTCTCATAACCAGGTTTGATTCATGAGATCCACACCATCTCAATGAATCATGCCCAGAAATTTATTCTTGGTATTATTCATGCATGTTGCCCCACCTCTCACCTATAGTTGCATGCACTACCTCTGCCCATCTGGCTCGAAATTTCTCTGCATGAGTGGTTCCTCCCACTCTATGATCCTCATCTTGTGGCTGCTCCACATCCTAAGGTTCACTCTTACCTGCATGCAAATCCAGCTCGCTCTCAAGGGTCAATTGGATGGATTTCTCACACTTCCCCATGGTTGGAAGCTTTGTAGAAATAACATCTACATCAAGTATATAGATATTCTTCACATGAATCCTAATATTCTTGAATTTCTTTGTGGCTTTATGCTGAAGTAAGGCTTTAACTTGACTAAAGACCACATCATAGCCTTTATCTTCCAACATTGCAACTGAAACTAAATTTTTCGTTAAGCCTGCTACATGTATTAAATCTTTTAAAAAGAAGGGTTTACCTAAATTCCTTTGTAAAGAAACTGTACCAATCCTGGTAGCGCTATACTGTTTGTCATCACCCATTTCGAAATGCACATGGAGGTCCTTCTCCTCCAAGCTACTGAAAATTTCTCTGTCTCCCATCATGTGAAAAGATGCACCACTATCCAAGTACCACATACAACTCATTGCACTTGACATCATGCATGCAATAAGTGAGAAGTCAAGCTCAAATTGTGAGGCAAGGGCCTCACCAGCTGCAACTCCAACAACCTTTTTGTTCTTCTTCTTTTGTGGATAATTTGTGGCAATATATCCATGCTCGTGACAATGAAAAAACTTCACTTTGGACATGCTGTGCTCCTTGCCATCTTCATCTGCCTCAGATTTAGAATGTAATTTCTTCCCCTTCCCCTTCTTCACCTTGGAATCTGAAACAAAATCCTCTTCATCATCATGCTTCGATGAAGATCCATCTCTGGTTTACTACCTGAACTCCTCCTGCACCAGATCTGACCACAGTCATTCCCAATCTAACAATTTTTCCCATCCATTGACAGAGTCTTCATTAATGTGCCAACTCTTAGGAAGTCCTAGGAGATCCAAACTCACCAAATCATCATCAGCGATAGTTATTTTTACACTTCCAAGCTCATCCTGACATTGGACAAACTTTTTTAAATATATTGAAATAG
Organism: Pinus albicaulis; assembly: GCA_034641835.2. Taxonomy (NCBI): domain Eukaryota; kingdom Viridiplantae; phylum Streptophyta; class Pinopsida; order Pinales; family Pinaceae; genus Pinus; species Pinus albicaulis. The sequence goes on along the minus strand of JAXQQM020073890.1, from coordinate 44,094 downwards.
TGTCGTTCTTTCCATCTTGATCTTCCTGAGTTTATCTTTGAGCACCAATTTCCTATCATCATTGCTAGTTCGGAATAGATTCGTCAAAGCCTTCCACATAGCATATGGTGTGGCTTTCCCATGGAGGCTTGAGGCAATGTGGTATCATACTCCTTCCAATAGGATCCTCCTCACCCTTGCTAGTTTCTTTTTCCATGCATCAAGATTTGCAGCATCTGACGAAGCAGGGTTAGGAACATCATTGTCAGTGAATTCCTTCAAGGCATTGTCTTTGAGTACTGCCTCCATCCTGTCCTTCCAAGAAATGTAGTTTGAGCTTCCCTTGAGTGCATACTCTAACCTTAAGCCATTGAAATCCATTTTGATCTTGAATCAACTGTATCACCAAGAAAGTCTTTCTGCAAGTTCAAATTCTTTCCACCAACAAACTCAGCTCTTTCTTCACTACCACAATGTCCTATGCTCCGATATCATGTAGAAATTATGAAAAATACATTTATGTCCTAGATTATCTTGATCAAACAATATGCTACTATTAAATATAGAATCACTTCTACAAATATTTGTGGAATTTAAAACACAATCGCCAATTACAATATCATGAAGAAATATCAATCACACACAACACAGATAATTTACCAGTGAAAGCTTATAGCTAAAAACACCACTATATTCTATTGTATATTATATCATGGATCATGAAATAGTTACATACAAAGCTCCAATCCAAGAGCCCTTGGTACGTGAGCTAATTGTCTCACACTTTCATACAAAAATTGGCAAGTTCCTTAGCCAATTTACTGTCTCCAGACAGCTTGCCTCCACGGCACAATCCCTGATGGTAAAGAACCCCTGAATGAATGATTCTTTCCTTCCTTGAATACGCAATCCTCATAGGAACATCCTATGTGTGTGTGGTTTCATGTGTGCAATTGGATAATGTCACAACTGATAGTTTACCTCCCTTTCACCTAGAACTCAATTGGGTCTCCACTGGATCTGACATACATTCATCTAATAATAGTAAAAACATCAGTTGCATGTGAGACCACTAATTGAGAATTAATTAATAGTTAATTTTCTTGATCTCTCACTAGTGTATATTCAGTTACAAATAGCACAACTGACTTTAACTCACTTAACTGAGTTAAAATGATTTACAACTTGCATTAAATAATGCACCACTGCACTTCCAACTCTATTACAACTAGAATCACTCTGTTACAACTCAAGTTGACCTGCATGTCCCACCAACCAACCTCTTAACTTGAAATTCACTTAGCTAACTAATTTTCCACTTCAGTTAACTATTTCTAAGTGCTAATTGAGAATATATTATTGTTTATAGTTCAACTAATATTAAGTGATAATAATAGTCGACATGCACCTATAAATAGACATGCAAACTATAAATAGAACTTGCACATACATCTATAAATAGGCATGCATCTATAAATATAATTTTCTCATGCATTTATAAATAGAATTTTCTCATGCATCTATAAATAGACATCAACCTAAAAATATCCTGTGTGGGCCCCACCTAGTGTAGGTGCTTAATTTTCAGTAGGATCAAGGATGTTGTTTTTGGATGCCAATTTCATTGTTTCTTGTTGCAAACTTTGACATTGACTTCGGGTCATTCATGTGTGATGTCTTTGTGAATCACCTTTTGTTCCGAAATAAAGATCCAGCAAAGCAAGTTACATCGATATGATGCACGATGTTTGGTTTGGTACATGATGGATGGCACTTGTGGACAAATGGAGTTCTCCCTAGTTGAGAGGGAGTGTTAATTTTGGGAAACTAGGTCCAAACTCCATGTTGCACTACTCATATGACGATGGTCATATTTTTGTTGGATTCCTCTTTCATAGAGGTGCAAGGTTGATCTAAATATCATTGTGATCGGATGAGCAGATATTTTCAATTTATTTTCCACATGTGCAAGGTCGACCAGATTTATCCCACATGCCTGATAGATGTGTCACACACCCTCATTTATGAATATAAATTGGAGAGACTTGGAAGAAATTTTCTTATCATCTCATCACACATTCTCTCATTGTGATTTGATTGGGTCAATAGCCTTTGGAGGCATTTTTTGCCTCACACATGTGGAGCGAAGCCGCTGTTTTCTGCGTTGATCTGTTTAGGGCTTTCTATTTTCTGTTGCAGCATTGACTAATGTTGACCGTGATCAACACTTTGTCTTTTGGTCTAAATATTCTGCAGAAATTCCGATTTAAGGAGGTAATACAGCTGGGCACTAAAATCTAGGAATTTCGGGCTGTTTGACTGAAGCCCTAGTTTTTTGCATTGACTTTTCTTAAGCTGCATGTGTTGAATTTTCTGTGATGTTGCTGGTTTGACTTGCATTGACTTGTGATGAGCTATCTTTGAGGGTTGTGGGTGTGAAACATGAAAGTGTTGGCTGACCGAGAAATAATTTGCTGGTTGAAGCATCCCATTGATCGCCATAATGCAACAATATCTCATATCTTTGCTGGACATAAGGAATTGTAAATCTAATATATATTTTTCTTGTATTCTATTGATATGTTATTATGTTCTATCAACATTTTACTTTCAAGTTTATACGATTGATATTTTGTATTGGGCCTAAGAAATATTGAAGAAAAATTGCGTCAAGCATAGAACACCATTGTTATCTAAATTTAACAGATTAGGATAAAGTCATTGTAGGTGGTGACTTAAAATTTACCTAAGCAATTCTAAGTTCTAGGGGAAAACTGCAAGACAAGATAGACTTTCTTATTATTTTGAGACATCATCTTGAGGAGGTTCGGCTGATTGATATTCACCCATCAAGAAGGTACCCACTTGGAGAAATAATATAATAAGGGAAGTTGGTACCCCAACAGGCAGGACAAGTTCCTAGTATCTGAGATATTCCAATCGAGGTAGGAAAAAATAGAATGTGGGTTAAAGTAGGTGGGGGATCAAATCACCTACCTATCCTTTTATAGATAGATTAAACATATACTACACCAGTTGCACCTTTTATGTTTAACCCTGAATAGCTAAAATATGAAGAATGCATCAATTTTGTAAAGGAAAAATAAAGGGGTTTTGATCCTACGTTGAGGGATTCTACAAGCACTGAAAATTTGAGAAATGCTAAAATGGAATCAGCCTCAAAAAAATTCAAAGAATCTACTGAGGAATTGAACGAGACAAAATACAAGCTATCTTTAGTATAGGTGTAGAATGCAAGGGGTGTCTTCATAGAAGAATAAATGGAAAGAGTGAAATTGTTTAAAAATTAAAGGTAAAATTTATTAGAAAGAAGGGAGGCAAACGAGAGAATAAAAAGCAGGGGAGTATGGTTAGATAAGGTGGTGAAAACACTGAATTTTCCATAATTTTTCAAATCATGAGAAAAGGGTCAATACAATATAGGAGATGAAGAAAGCAGATGGTAGAAAGGCCAGAACATTCATGGAGATAACACACATTGGAGTGTCTTACTTCCAAACCCTATGCACAGATCCTAATAAAGAAAATATTATTGAGCTATTAAAAATCTCATCATAGTTTCCAAGATTTGTAACAGAGAAGGGGAATCAAATGATTATGGAAGGGGTCTCCAAGTATGATCTAAAAGTGGTCATGGAATCCAGGAAAAGAGATAAGATCCCTAGGATGAATGGATGGAAAGTGGAATTTTATTTAGGATTCTACTAGCTATTAAAAGAAGATCTGTTAAGGGTGATTGAGGAGGTCAGGAGCACCAATAAAGCTCTTGGGTCACTCAATGCTACCTTCTTGGTTCTAATTATGGAAAAGGATAACCATGAAAGTTTTCAAGAGTTCAAGCCAATTTCATTGTAAAATGTATTTATAAGATATTGGCCAGAATTTTGGTAGTTAGAATCAAAAGGATCATTTTAGAAGGAATATTTAAGGAACAATTTGGGTTTTTGGAAGGTAGCCAATTCATGATACAATAGGAGCATCACATGAAGGTATTCATACCGTGAAAACAAAAAATCCCCCGACTATAGTTATGAGTTTACTTATTTAAAGATTCCAATAGATCCAATTGGTTATATTAGACCTGTACTTTTGCAAGTGGGATTTGGCATGCCTGTGTTGAAATGGATAATGGGGTTCTTAACTTCAGAATCCTTTGGTGTGTTCATATATGGGTCAAATTGAAGGTTTTTTAACCTATCAAAGAGGTGAGGCAGGGATGCCCACATTCACCATTGCTCTTTCTCATAATAGTTGAAGGCTTAATTAGAGCAATTTAAGAAGCCAAAAGAAAAGAGACAATTTAAAGAGTTAAGATGGGGAGAGATTTATATTTATCTAATTTGTTATTCAAGGATGATGTTATATTATGATTTAAAGGAACCTTGAGGGAAGAAAAAAAGATGAAATAATCTATGGATCTAAACAATATAGCTATAGGTATGAAAATAAATGTCATAAAATCTCGCATTTCCTTTGCTAGTCTAAATGTTGAAGTAGAGGGACAAGCCCTGCATTTTTTTCCATTTAAATGTATTAATTTTAACAAAGGATTTAAATATCTGGGATTCACATGTAAGCATAATGGTTATGGGAAAAAGTATTAGGAATGTTTGATGGAAAAAATTTAGGCAACAATAAACAACCAGTGCAATACACGACTTTCTAGTGGTGGTAGGTTGGCAATTGTTAAGTCAGTTATTGAGTCAATTCCAATCATTTGGTATAATTTAGCATACATACCAAAAATATTTTAGAAAGAAATCAGAAGAGAATTTTTTTATATTCTTATGAAGAGAGAAAAAACTAACCGAGGGGAGACCATTGGTTAAGTAGAAACCAATAAACATGCCAAAATAGAAAGGTGCGTGGGAATTGAAGAAAATTTACTATTTTCGCAAACCATAGGCAGAAAAAAATATTATGGAGAGTTATCTCTTAGGAAATATCTATGGAAAGATATTAGAATACAGAAGTACAATAATCCAAGGTCAATAATAGACTGGATAAGGAATCAAAGGAATTCCATAAAAATGTATCCACACACTAGAAGGCATGAGTACAATCTCTCCCTTTGATTGAAAACTGGTTGGTATAGATAGAAGGTGAGGTTCGTATAGAGTTTTGATAACATTGGCATCAGCAAAATATCAGCAAGGGTCCTGAAAACATCTTTTCAGCAACATCGACAAAAAATCAACAAACATAGGAAAACATTAAAAATTGAAAAATATATTCATTTTATTCATCTTGTGGCCATGTGTTGGTGCTCTGATCAATAAAATGTTAAATCTAACTCCAGCTGAGGACTGTGTTCAGAAGGGCACCAGTTCCTTCTATCATTGAATTACTATATACCCCAAGAAATGGGATATATAGGTCTGGGTCTTGGGCTTTGGTCACCGAAAGATATAAAACTGAGATTTTTTGTGAGACTAAAATGCTTCATATTTTGTATTGTTCCTATATGAGGTTGAAACTTGACAGTTGTTTAAAGGACTCCATGAAATAAATATTTGGTTGCCCTTAGAATTTGCATAGACTTGATTCTTTTCTGGGTACATTGTCTGAAACCTTGGACATATGAAATTTCTTTTATGTGTGTAGAGGTTGTTAGAGGATTCCATCTCATATTACAAGTAGCCTAGGGACGTAGTAACTTCTCTCTAATATTGGGTAGCTTTGCAAGCCAGGCTAATATATTTTCCATCGAAGCTAGTGAAATGAATTACACAACTTAGATTACACTTTTTGGACACAAATCTCACATTTGAATTGTTCAGGCTTCAAGGGCACGACTTCTTGAAAAATTTTGCATGAGGAAACTAATAGTGTGTTAGTGAACAAAAAAGGTTTTATTCAAAGATTGCTAATTTTTCCAAACATAGTAGGAGGATTAAGTTACAGGGTTATAGAAAGGTCAGGAAACCTATAATAGATCATTAAGTTACTTATATAAGTCTTCAGCCCTTGAAATCCATAGTTGGAGAATGCACATGCATTGGAAAGGATTGGAGGTTGTTCCACCTTTAAAGTTTGGGTTCATTGAATTTTGAAGAGTTGTACTTAACCTTAGATACTATGTGATGTATATATAAGTGACCAAAAATATTCTTGGAAAAAAGTTTGAATATTTAGTAGGCCAACCTCTATCTGGGGAACTTATATTGAACCTTTCACCTTGGAAGGATATGTGTCCAAGCTAGAAGAACCATAGGAGAGATAGTTTTACCTTTCTTCATCTCCAACGCTGGTTACTGGAGTAGATTTGGAAAGGATGGCCTCTTTCAAATATTTTGACTCATGATTTGGAGAAGGCATCACTATTGGAGACCACAATGTCCACTTGGAGGGGGGTTGCTCGAACCATGTAGCTTATGTATAGAAGAGTGCTAGCCTCGCCTCATACATTGTTGATGGAACTGAGTTGGAAGGGTTTGGTTCATAATTTAATGTTTCTAGCACCTTATAAGCTCATAGGTCCACTCTAGAGGAGACTTAGGATGCCTGACTTGCAAATTATGAGGAATCCACACCCCAGAGAAGCCTTTGGAGGCTAGATGTTGCACCTTGAGGACACCTTTCTCATTTATTTGGTGGAGTAGTCTTTCTATTTGGGGCTTGTTTCACTTGATTATTGTACATGTGGCTTGAATAACCCATCATTTACGTATTTTGGATTGATTAATGCTAGAGAAGTGTGTTTTACTTCTCCATAGGCTAGATTAGTGTTGTTCCCTTGAAATATTAGTTGAGCATCTCTTTGTAATTAGAGATGCATTTCCTCATTGGTACTCATTGCTGGAGTGCAGGAAAAATCGAAGCATTATGATATTTTAGAGACTTTTATATTTAGGAAAAAAAAATTAGACCCCACGCTTTTAACTGAACCTAGGGAGTCGGGTGAACCTAATAATCACCTCTTGTGGGTCAGGATGTAAGGGGGTGTATTACAATGTTTTGGCTATTATTAATTGTTGCGTAGTGTATCCAAGCTCTACTTTTCTCTAGTTTGTTTGGTCAATGGAAGATAGGGTGGAAGGAGTCTTCCTTGAGGTTACAAAACCTAGTCAACATAGCAAGGCACTTACTCATTAAGAATAATTTGGTTTGTGAATCTTCTAGGGTTTGTTTGAGGAAAACAAAGGTGCAATTGAGGTTCATTCCAGCTACAGTGAGCATAAAACAAAGGACCGAAGTTGGTCTGAGACTGTTTTGAAGGAAGCAACCTTAGAATCAACCCTCCCAAGTTTGTGGATAACCACATTAGGGAAACCACATCCTACAACAGACATCTGCTCCATTCTGATAATCATTCTATGATGATATATTGTATAGAGAGTTGATCAGGCTACCCTTCTAGACTGCAGGTACCCACAGGAAAGGCAGTCGGGCTCCTATTCTCTAAGCCTGTGGATTATCTTCAGAATTTAGTACAGTCAAAATCCTATGCATAAAGCTAGAATATCACATTATATATTAGATTAATATAGTTCACCTAGTTTTTATTGACATATCATAATTGTAGTTGGATTTGGTTTGCTAAATTGTTGATATTGCAAATATTTATGTAGTGGTGAACATATTACATGGTTTCATTGAGAAGTCAACCCTACTTGTTGAGTTTTTGAGAAGAATTCTATTGTTGTTTTCACTATTTATATTATTCATGCATATACATTGTTTATGAATCTGTAACACTAATTCATTGAAAAAACCTAGACATAATAGAAACTGCAAGCAAAAATTTACCTTAGAGAAGTAGAGTTTGTACCAGATGTGCAAGGAAAAAGGATTTCAAGTACTTAATTTCTACTTCTTAGACCATTATTTCATTGTAAATTTTACCTAATTTAGTTAATTTCTTAGAGCGCATTGGCATGCAGCATTGTTTAGTGACTCAAAATCCTTAGTTTTCTCTTCTCTTAGCGGCATATGGCACTAAGACTTCTGCTATGTTTACCCTTTGGAAACTTTGACACAAATATTCTTTTGAGAATGAGGTTAGCTCTCTCTCTCTCTCTCTCTCTCTCTCTCTCTCTCTCTCTCTATATATATATATATATATATATATATATATATATAACACCCTTCCAGCCAACTATGTTGGAATTACTCCTACAGTAAACAATTGTGCACATGAATAAAGGTTTTTATAGAAACCATAGGTCAAACTGCGAAATGATGTGTATTATTGACATGAGCTGTCAGAATGTCAAATTTTAATCTTGTATATTACCCATTAGAATAAAAAGAAACAGGAATGTATATTGATTAGGAAAAAAAAATATTTTTTATTTTATTTTATTTGTAAGTTATTCAATTGGACTTTTAATTTGTACTTTGGATAGTGAAAATTTCCATATGCCAGTATCATTTTCAAATTGCAAAACTGTCAAGCCATGACGAGTATGTGGTTCCTAATAGCAGGAATTTATGTTTTAGGCCTTAGCTCTGATGGCTCAAAATTCAAAATCTGTGGAGTTATATAATTGCAAGTTCAACTTGGCCAGTAAGAGTAAGACACTAAGTTTAAATGCATTCCCCTATCTTATTCATTGGCCCAGGATTGGGAATAAACACTCATTCCACCCTAATAAAGCCTCCCTAAATTTAAAGGTCATTTGAAGATTGGGGGCATTTGGGTTTGTAGTTGAGTCAAAGGAACAACATGCCATCTTGGTGGCAAGCAAGCCATCACGATAAGGAATTGGTGAAGGGTGTACTGGCACATGGTTTTTTGGAATTGGGAGGCTATCCTCGAAAACAATAAACTAAATTTAGATTTTTTTATTATTTTTCAGAGGTTGGTAATCACCTAGATCCTAAATATTGCATGAAGTGCCTCAGATTTATCGGAATTCATCTGCATAATCACCTTCATAAGCTCAAGGCTCAGCATAAGCGACATTTTTTTTATGATAAGGAGAAAAAAATCTCCACAGATGCTAGACATTTCAAACGTTCTCGTCCTAACATTCCACGAACTCCATATGGGAGGCCTATTCTTCCCCTTTCTCTAACTGAATGTCTTACCATTGTGGATCTTGGGACAATTGAATATAAACATGCTATATTTCATACAGATAGAAACATATTCCCTATTTGCTATAAATCTATATTAAACTATGCCATTATGGTGGAAAAGGATGGACAGACTACATACACCTGTACAATTCTTGACGGTGGAAGTACGGTCCTATTTTTCGTGTAGTTCCAAATGAGAGGCCTAAAAAAGTCATTGAAAGAGATTATGCATCTGGTGCATGGGCTGTTGTTTGTGGAGCTGGCAGAATAGGACAAGATCACCATCAGCGGGACGAAGATGTTCAGCCTCTCACATCCTATAGTTATTCAATTACTAAGTACGATGTATGTAACAGAGTATTTTTCTACCTTCTTCTTTGACTATACCAATTTTGGATCTCACTCTCAAAGATAATCAATTATTACCCCAATTATTCCTTTCGTTTAAGATGTTTCTGAATTCAGAGATACCCAGGTGAAGCAAAAGCCAATGAGTATCTTTGGAGATCATGTTGGAATCATGATTTCCATTAGAAAAAAACCCACAGGCATTAGTCTCTGCTACAATTTCCAGAGTTAGGATCCACGAGAGGCAGTTAGTCCATGTTGTGAAACACACGGGGAGCATTGAGCCTAATGTCCAACAATATCCCCCCCAACGCGAGCCAGGTGAGTTTCAAACTTGAGACCTATCGCTCTGATACCAATTGTTGGAATCACAATTTTCGTTAGACCAAAACCTGCAGGCATTAGCCTCCGCTACAATCGCCAGAGTTAGGATCCATGAGAGGCGGTTAGTCCATGTCGTGAAACACACGAGGAGCTTTGAACCCAATGTCCAACAGATTAGTCAGAGCAATCATTATCTGACTCATCCGAAGAAATAGACAACAACAATTCATATGATTAAGTGGATGATTCTTATCAGGGTGTCACTTCAGATAATCTTCTCTAGAAGAAACATGTTATTTCATTCAGGTGTTGTTTCCTGATTTTGTTTTATGGCGAATTTTTGAGACAGCTAGAGTGATTGGAAGTGATATTCTGAGGGGAATTTTTGAATACCGGTGTGATAATTTAGGATCATTGCCTATGGATACCAGAACCTTGGTGTGACTTTCATTTAAGTATTGGGGTATTAGACTGACTTATAAAACTGAACTAGATAACTAGTCATCACCTTGAAAATTCTCTTTGGGTAGTGGTGTTTATTATTTATGGAGATTTCTACTAATGTTATACCTGATATGTGATCTGATGATTCATTCTAAACAAGTGTTTGAAACTATGGGGAAACTTTCATCTAATTCATATCACATTTGATCTAATAAATTTTCTATATTGTAATCAAAACAATGTGTATCATTACGATCAATTAAAACTCCATTTAGTCTGGCTTCTAACTAGCTAGATTTGAGGTTCATGCTGAAGACTCTTGCCGATTGGAAAAAAATGTTCATACAAAAAAATGGAATTCAAATAAAGAAAAACCACATTTATCCTAAGTCCCAAAATGCCTCGAAACTGAGCAGCCTAGAACTATGGTATTCAACAATGAAAAGCTGTTGAATCATAAAAAAAATCGAGTAATTGAAAATAAAATCTATGAAACCATGAGAAATCCCTGAAAAGCACTTGGATAAAATTAAGGATAGCTAATCATGACCTTTTTTTGAGCCAATTTCTGCAACTTGAGAATCTCTTCATGCAATCTGGCCTTAAGTGTGTCAAATTTCAGCATTCGGGGTCGTGACCACTGCCCTGTTCTTCTACTTTGCAACATCATCGACTTTATGGTACCAAAAACGCCAAATAATTTAGCATTTTTTCGGGCATTTTAAAGATCTAGCCAGGAGAAATGTAGGGTTTACTAACCTGCATAGCAGTGTCAGTGTCAGACACGATAATGGTATAAAGCCTCATGAAGGTGTCATTGTCGGAGATCCAATTCTCCCTCTGTTTGTCAATGTCGTACTTTTCATATTGGCTTCCTAGCTAGAACCAAATCAATATTTATCACCATAATGGATGAACCAACAGGAGAGGAAAAATGAAAAATGATAAGGTTTTTTTAATCTGTCTGCCTATGTGACCTTCCCCTAGTTGTACCAGAATCATGCCAATAGCTATGACTAAAGCATCAACATTAACATGGAATATCCTAGAAAATAGTTTCCTATAAATGATAGGAAATTCCCACGATAACTGGCTACGATTGGCCTTGAACGCGTCATGTTCTCGCCTCATGGGTTTGATCGTCTCTCATTTCTTAAACTAGCTAGTTTCATTTCTTCTCAAAGTTATCCTGCCAATTCATTATTCTTGTAGATGGCGTCCACTCACATGAGAATGACGATTATCCTCATATGCATAATGATCAAAGAATGTCCATGATGCCCATATGCACAATGAGCAGATATGATGTGCTCCATGCCTGGTTTTCTGGATCTGTGTTTTCCCTCTGAATTCCTTTCCCAATATTGATTAAACAAATTTGACTTGAATATTGACTAAACAACCTTGATTGAAAGTTTGTAGAGTGATTATTAAGGTACAACTAATTTTAAGAAGAGATACATATGGTTAGACAGTCACTATTCAAAATTAAATTTGTGAGTAGCTTAACTTGGAAGTGAAATTGAACTCATTCAAATTTCAAATTTCCTTGGAATTAGCAATGGTTTGTAGGAATTTGGAATTTCAGGTTGAATAAAGTTGTGGCTTTCCATGTTGTTTGCATTACATGGGAATTTTTGGTGTTTATTTATGGACTCACAAATTTGGTGTAATATGATCTTACTATGGTTTCCAGTGTTGTTATAAATGAAAAGAAATACAAGTGACATCCTAAAAAGATGCAATGTCATATTACTATGGTTTTTAATGTTGTTAGAAATCGAGAAATACAAGTGACATCCTTAAAAAAATGCAATGTCATATTACTATGGTTTTTAATGTTGTTAGAAATGAAGAAAAATTAATGGTGTGGAAATTCAACATGTCATTATGTTATGATGTTATTGGTGATGGTTTAATTCATCTTTTATAGATAATTTTTTTTTAATTACTTTTTCACTATTGTCTTTGATATGTGTAACTATAGGTTTATTATTTTCTTTTGAAGTGTGAGTGGACTAGGTTATTCTAAGTTGTGGTGAATGAATGGATTTAATGTCTAACTTCTATTTCCTTATGTGAGAGTACTAAAAAATACAACGTGTTTATTTTTCCCCTTGCATGGCAATCCATTCTCCTCTACGTGGTGGTTAGGTTATTTATTTGTTCCAGATTCGTAAAGAAAGCTTAGGGAACTCGAACTGAACACCTCATATGTATTATTTAAGGTCCAAAATAGAGACATCAAGCAACTGGACCGATAGTCAACATGCCCTTTCCTTTGTAGAGTGTGAATTCCTTTACTTGTTTCTTTGCTTGTCCCTACACTCTTTGCTAGTTCTTATGCTCGATGCTAAGTGTAGGCCTTTTCCTTAATCTTCACTAATCACAATGCCTCATCTTGCCATTGAGCACATTCACCAAGTAAAGCCAGTTTGCTCACTATGTCTACATTTGGGAAAATTTCTTCCCTTTAATTCCCTTTGCTTGATAATTCACCTTTCTTTTCTTAGTGATATTGTACTTAACTATAATTATCTTTTCATTGTGAAATGAAATGCACAATAGGATGAAATATGTGGTTGAGATACTCCTTTACATGAAATATATTTCACATTAATGTAGAGATGAAATAAGCATTGATGGTCCGTTTATTGAATAGGATGATGTGTTAGTGCTTGAATTTGTCTCCTATATTTTAAAGCCCCAATTTCAACAAAATTCATTGTCCATTGGTCTTTTCCCCATCAACAACACACAAAAATAAGGAATGTCCAATGACATTTGACAATGGACCCTAGAGTGGTATCAAATTCTTGTGATGTTAAAATCCTTAATGACAAAGAAAAATGAATGAGTTCTTTGCCCCCATATTTGTGGTGAAATCCCCTAGGTTCAAGTAAATCATAGAGAAAGGTGTGAACCCCAAGAAAGTGTTGGAAGAAAAATAGAGGAAAGTGGTAATTATAAGGCATGAAGCAAAGGTTATGTTTTCAGTGCCCTTACTCACCAAGAACACAAAGTGTGTGCTTAGTGGGTGAGGAAGCATGGGTTATTGAGTACAAATTATTAGGTTCCCAAGCAAGGGGAAGACAAGCACTAAGAAAAAGATGACCATGAGAGGTAGAAATTAATTGTCACACTGAAAAAAATATTAATTGCTCACGGCTATTGCTTAAAAATAAGTACGTAGCTTGTGGTTGATAAATTGAAGATAAATGTGAGATATAATGCAACATGAACAAGCAAGTTAGGTAGTCTAATTAAAAGTTACAAGCTCCATCATTGTTGAACATGCATGTTTGTCAAAGGAGAAGTGGTTGAGTATGCCATTGATTGAAACAAGGCCACAAAGGAGGGTTAAAAAATCTAAATGAAGGACCCTAAAAGTTATCATAATCAAACAAAAAGAAAGGTCATGGATTGAAGATCAAAGTAAGAGGAAATCCTAGTGAGCATTCAATAAGTAAATGCATAAAATGGATGAATCAATCATAGAGTGGGGGGAATGCAATATTTGAGCACATAGGAGAAAAAGTAAAATATATAATGTGTTTAAATATATGAATGTCAATAAAAGGGGCATATAATTGGTGGTCATGTTCTCAACAAAAATGGTTTCAAGGGCTCATTCCACTTCATTGAAAAAATAAACTCCACATCAACAAAGAAGGCATGCTTGGTTTCCCTAGAAAAGTGGAAGGGTCACAAAGGAAAGGAAATTAATTAGAAAAAGGAAACCAAGTAAAGGCCCACTTGCTTGATGAACCTATGTTGAATGAATAAGAAACAATGGGTATCATTATGTTGGGAATCATGATTTTCATAAGCCAAAACCTGCTGGTGTTAGTCAACGATCACCTCACTAGAGATAAGGATCCACGAGAGGTAGTTAGTCCATGTTGTGAAACACACAAGGAGCATTGGTTTATCCAATGTGCAACAATCTCACCCACAATGTGAGTTAGGTGTGTATCGAACTCATGACCTATGCTTTGATACCACTTGTTGGGAATCACAGTTGTCGTTAAACCAAAACGCGCAAGTGTTAGTCAATGATCACATCACCAGAGATAAGAATCCATGAGAGGAAGTTAGTCCATTTCATGAAACACATGAGGAGCGTTGGTTTATCCAATTTCCAACACATTCAAGCCTTAAGAAAAATGATGGAATAATCCCTTGGTAAGAGGAGAACTCATGTATCGAGCAGAAAAGGGACATGAGAACAAAGTGCATGTTATGGGTAAGGTGGTGTTAGACAAGTGTAGGAATGTGTGGATGTTTGACTCCCTTAAATAATTTATGCACATAGAAGCAAGTTGAGACAATGGAGAGACTAAGGCAACCCCAATAGTACATATGTGGACCAACCAACCATTTTCATGTAGCACTAGGGCCCATGACTTGAAAGGGCATGTTGGAACCCTTTTCTCCATCTTAATTTAAATGGATAAAGCAATGCTCCTTGATCCAATCCTCTTCACAGGAAGGAGTGTAGCGGACCAAGTGATCACAACCTAAGACAATCATTTATATGTCTCATATTCTTAATATGTATAACAATGTGCTCAAACTATTGTAATCTATATGAAAAGGGAGATCTCACTAAATATTGACAGTTGAACAAGAAGTTCCATGGTCTTTCTATTTTCCATCTTTGGAACAAAAAGTGATGAATGTTTTCAATGAGAGTAGTTAGACTTCTACAAATGATCCAAAGTCTTACCAAAACCCTTTTATAACATCCAAGACAATTCCTATACTCAAAATCTAGATGGTTTGGCCTTCAAAGGTAGATTTTAAACCTTTTTTCCTTATCACATAAGTTATCTTCTAGTTGCCTTGTTTCTTTGACCGTAGCTCTCATACCATGTTGAGAAATCTAGGGAAACTTAGTTAGGACTTATTTAAATTTTATTTCTCTTATCTTGACAACTTATTGTGATATTATTGTTACTTATTATTATTTATTATTATATATTTATCATCAAGACACTTGTCAAAACTATGAATATCACATAGAAAAGAACATTGTGATGTAGGCACTCATCTAGGGAAAAGCCCCTTTCCTTGGGGAAAGCCCAACAATTCTTCTTCTATTCTTTAGAAAAAATCGAATGAAACAACCAAGAATTCTAGACCAACACCAGACCTTCCACCATCCATCAAGTCAAATTTTTAGATAAGATTCTTCATGAACAACTCAAATTACTTACTTCAAAAAGTTCTAGGCTCATTCCTTCAGAATGTACCTTTGACCTTGCAACTTCATTTGTATTCTCTAGGAATATTCACATGTGTGGACTATTGTAGGAGGAATTTTGGTCTTCCTCCATCTTTTATTAGACACTCCTTCATATACAAAATGGTCTTACTTATTTTCCTTTTTGCCTTGGCATTATAGATCAAATGTGTTCCATATGTGTGCTCTCAATAGGCTGAATGCACTTGTATATATATAGCCTTCTTATGGAAGGACTCTCTTCGATGAGGTCGACTAGTAGAAGATGGAGTTGATTTGATGGATGGAGGATTATTATATATTTTGATACAAAGACGCATTTTTTTTATTTTGACATAAGGAGCCCAAGAAGGGTATTTTACATAATGATTATGACTATGACTTTTGACACAACCTTAGAAGCTTCAATTGAGGCTTGACCTAGAGAAAAAATAAAATGAGAATGAAACCCATGCTTATAAATAATAAATTTTGTTTTTTCTTTCTTTTGACAAATGCATTATATCATGGATCAAATACCGTTATGAAGACCGATAATAGTTACATTTATCAACATGAGCATGGTTTACTCATATCTATAATATTACAATTAGGGAATGAGAAGGGGCCTTAGGACCTCATGACATAGGGGATAGGGGGCCTAGAGGGAAGAAAACGAAAGAAATTGATAAGGTAACCCCCAATAGTTGTGAAAAGGGTATTAGGGGCCCTATTATCACAACCCATAACCACTAAATTCCTTATCCCCTTAACCCCAAAGCCATAATCCCTTAACCCCTACACTCATCCCCCTAACCCATAAACCCCCTGATCCCTAAACCTTTACCCTCTACCCTTAACCTTTGACTCATAAACCCCTTAACTCCTAAAGCCCCTAAGAATTTCTCCCAAACTATACGTGCTCCAATGCTAATATTATTGGTCATATTAGGTTTTTGTTAGTTAACCGCTCCAAATACAACCTGCAAGCACTACTAGGGTCGAAGGAAAAGAGCCACAAGGTCCCCAAATATGATATAAATTTTATGGACAGTCACATTTCCCCCAAATATACTCCACATATTTTATTTCAATGGGAAACACTATGGTCTTATAATGTCCACAAATTCATCTAAGTTTGTAGGAATAAAGTAAGGTTCATCTCCATGCATGACCCAAACATCATTCATGTCAACTCAAAAGAGAAAAGAGGATATGAGGATGTTCCTTTAGTTGTCATCATCCTTTAACACTGGTCCATTATCTTACCAAATGTTTGGGTAGCAATCCAACAAGTCTACAATATTTCTCAAAGGTTATGTCCACAAAATGCTCAAAACAATATTCAATTCCCTTAGTTTTCTCCAAGTCTATTTGAAATTGACACAAGCGATCCACAACTACATGAATGGTTCAATATTCAAGA
This sequence comes from Pinus albicaulis, assembly GCA_034641835.2. Lineage (NCBI taxonomy): Eukaryota > Viridiplantae > Streptophyta > Pinopsida > Pinales > Pinaceae > Pinus > Pinus albicaulis. The sequence goes on along the minus strand of JAXQQM020073890.1, from coordinate 27,304 downwards.
TTTCCATATCTAGGCTCATCCCCTTTTGATCCCATTTTTTGTGCCTTCACTACAAATTTGAACAAGGTAATCTTACAATTGGATCTCCCTTTTGCATATGGTGAGAATATTACCTCATTCTTTAGAAATGGCTTTCTTCTAAGCAGAATCACACCAACACTCTCAACATATTTGGTGCTATAAGATACCTTCAAAGGAGAAAACATAGGTCAAACTACCAATAGTTTAAGTTGAATGGGGAACCCTCAATAGTTGTGATAAGGGGATTAGGGGCTCCCTTATCACAAACCATAAACCCTAATGCATTTAACCCCTTAGCCAAGAGGGCCCAAAGGTGTAATTGTAGGGGAATTGGGACCAAGTTTGGGGGTTCATAACATTAGGAGAAGTTAAATAGTATGACCAAAAAGGTGGGAGGGGTATATTGTTGTGCATTGAATGGGGCAAGGGGAGGGCTAAGAATGATTTAGTAAGATCTATAATCCTAGCATTAGAGAATGAGAAGGTGGCTTAGGACCTAATTTCATATGGGCTAAGGGGCCTAGAGGGATGTAAACAGGAGAAATTGACAGGGGAACCCCTAATAGTTGTGATAAGGGGATTAGGGGCCCCATTATCACAACCCATAATCCCTTAACTAATAACCACTAAATTCCCTATCCCCTTAAACCCAAAACTATAATCCCTTAAACCATACACTCATAACTCATAACCCATAACCCCTTGACCCATTAAACCTTAATCCACTAACCCATTTAACGTAAATCCATGAAACCCCTAAGCCCTAACCCCTTATCCTCTTAACCTACGACCCTTAACTCCTAACCCCTAACCTCCACTAGTACATATGGGTAGAAAATCATACATTGTTGTAACATACCCACCTACCCTCCTAGAGTAAGGGGGTCATCACCGAAAGATACAACCCCCATTTTATGGTCATGGAGATGGGACTGCGAATTTCACATCCCTACTCCTTGAGTGAACTTTTCCTTTTCCCTTCTTTAACTCTTTTCTTTCCCTTTTGTATTTTTTTCTTGTTTAATTATTTTATATTTTATTAGGTTACATGTTTTTTTCTCACACGTAGGAAATGATAGTTGCATGTCTCCCTTTTCCATGCGACATTTTTTCATGGGATTGCCCAACAGTCGATAAATTAGAAGAGGCAAGGCATGTACATTTCTCCACTCACAAAAATCACCTACATCCCCACCTCTGACTAAATCAGGGTCCAACCATTATATGAGCACAGGGACAACAATTCCTATGTCCCAACACCCCGACCCTCGATTAAGTCAGGTCAAACCATTCTCCAAGAATAAGGCTTACCTCTTTCTTGACGGTCCGAACTTTGACCTCTGAACTAGTCGAGTTAGTATACTACACCTTCTTATGCCGGTACGTTGCTCGACCTCCAACTAGTTAGGGTCAGCATCGCTATTCTCTTGAGATCACAGTGGCCAGGGAGTGTTATTGAGTACCACATAAACACAAGGGAGAACTAGTTTGAAATGCATGGAAATGAATGGATAAGAGTGTGTGTTACGAAGTGCTAGTGAGTTCCAAGTGTGTTAAGGAGGGAGTGACAACATTATATACTAGGAAGTGCCAAGGCATATTTCATGTCACGTAAATGATTGATTTGAGACTCATGGGGTCATGACAACATAACTGAAGATTAAATATTTAATTTCCCATGTAGGATGGAGTTCATAAGGGTCACTAATTGAATCCACATCAACATGGACCTTTGTGGGACTTCGAACACCTTATCTCCATCCAAAACAATATATACATGATAAAAAATTTAAATTCAAAAAACCAAATATGATAGAACATATTAGAAAAAATGGTAAGGTTGCAGAGATATATCAATTGCATGCATTCAAGTTAATCAAAAGCATGAAAGAATTTTTTAATAGTTGGTAATTAATAAATAGCATACCTGTGGCTTATTTGATGGGGCAAGCCAGGACCCATAAAACATTAGCAACATTGGGTCTCTCCCATTCCCATCTGAATTCCATTGTGTTAAGATGAAAGCAAGGATGTGTGTGGGAACTAATAACTATGTAGTATTCATGGCAGTAAGGCTCTTCAAATATTCTTTGAATAATAAGGTATCCCATTCTCAGGTATTTTGAGATTCAATATTGCTTATCAATTGGATGAATGGAACTAATCAATTGGAGAATATCAAATCAAGGTGTTTGGATGAGGAATTAAATAAATATGAAAATATATTTAAATTTTTTCCAATCACATGTCTTTGGGGAGAAAAATTCGATAGGAGATGATCTATCTAGAGAAGGGTTACTGGTATCAGGGGGTAAAATTGTGTGAAAAATAAAAGGATGAAGTAATCCCTGTTTCTAAATGTAATTTCATGTGCAGTAATGCTCAAAATTTTTGGTTCTTGATTAGAGTAGCTTGTCCTTGTATCTTATAAAGATGGTGGTAAGCTTGGGATGCTATGATGTGTAGTGCCAGATAATTTATTATCATGAAAATTATGTCTCTAAATCATAAGAGGTGTAGATTTTTGTGATTTTTAAGAAAATATGATACTTTTTTTCAACCTCTAGTTGTGCAAGTGCACATGAGAAGTGTAATTTATTTTATATTTAAAATGAAATGGCAATTTTTCCCTTAGAAGAAAAATATACTTTCATGCATGAAATAAAGGAAACATTTTTTTTTACAATACCAACTTTGCATTGAGAAAGAAGAAAGAGAAAAAGGACTGTGATGCAAACCTCCTAGAAAAAGTGCATACAAATGACTCGTGGAAATATGAGAAAGAGTAAGGGAACCATCTGTGCGCCAAACTATAGGTTCAAGTGCACCCACTATCGTTGATAGGTTTTCTTTCGTTCGAAATGCCAATCAAAAACCTTCTCGTTAGAGGGTCCGAAAGTCTAACTCTACTCTGCTTTTTGGCCCCAATGCCCTAAATGGATAGAGGAAGGAGACTACCCCTCTAGCAGTTGGATAAAATCTATATGTGTAACCATTGTTTCACAAGTTAAGCCCTCTCTTCCATGAACTAATACTTTATTCGTTCAAAGTCTACACATCCTTAGGCCCAATAAATCTACCCTTCTACTAGTCTTGTCTTCCTTCACAAGTATAGGACTTAGGGATAGTCTTTGACAATAACCTAACAACCCTCTAACTGTACTTGGACTACCATCAATTTTCCCAACTATAGTAAATTATTTTATTGTTCTAGTGCCCACAACACTACCCCCATATAGCGCTCTTCAAATATTCCACCTAATAATGATTTGAGTCCTCTAAAAATCATTGTTCTTGTGTACTAATTTCTTTGTTGTCAAATCTATGAACAAATATGAACTACTCCTCTTATCATCCTTATAAAAATTTGTTGATGACTAAAATAGGGTCACAAATCATCCATTAACAATCCATTGACTAAATTTTTGTAGGCTACTTCAGATATTTGTCCAAAACTCTATGGACAATCCACCAAATAAACTAGGCTCTTCATGTCAATCCATTCCTCATATGGCACATTTATTCTACTCAATATTATATTTAGGTTCCACCTTCCTTTGGATTTTCTATCTCTGCACATACGTTTGCAAACCATATTCCAAATATGTGGTATATAGTGCAGAGATAAACCTCTCTCTAAGGGTCACAAACCCTCTTCTTCTACGCAAATTTGTCACAGTCTTAAGGGCATGCCTTATGGATTGAACATGCTACAAAACCTCCCTAACTAGGGCATTATCCTTCTATTCTAATTGCTTTAGAACAAACCATATCCACCCATAGAAAAAACAACAAATCTTTCCTCCATAATATACTTAGCCTAGCTAACATGGATCCATAGATTCTGGGTATTTCTTTGACTCAATCTTGACTTGAACTTTAGATATCTACGACCCTAAAATTACGGTTACCTTATCAATATTACACATGTGGATACCTTTTTTCTGGGCCTAAATTCTAGTGTAGGCCATCCTCCATTTGTGTTGGTATTTATCACGGACCTTGCATCCTACTAGCCACCATAAGATATGGTGTCAACCCTCTATAATGTTTCAAAATTTGATGCGGCCTTTACACAGAAACACCACTCAAATCACATGTTCAAATTCTCATGAGCCGCCTCACTTGAGCTTGATATACCATAAGAGAACCAAAACTATTCCATCCTACTTCCTATATCAAACCCATTAAGGTATGTGACATTCTTGTGAACCCTCACATGATGATCACGTTCTTGGTGGATGATCATGGCCTCCCTTTAGCAACCCTTACTCAGTCCTATAACTTGACCTACTTTAGGAATACATCTCTTCTGGCCTCCTTGATCAAATGAGATCCTTCTCACTTGATGTTCTTGCCTTCATACTAAGGCCTCCTTAAATATATTTTCCTAGCTAGGCCTCTTAAGAACCCTCTATAACTTACGAGATTTATCCACTTAGACCTTAGGAAATATTATTTTTCCTTTTAAATATTATTCTATATTTTAAACCCTGTCTTGGGTCCAAAACCCCTTCGCATGGGTTATTTGCTGACAAATCCTTTTGTGACCAAACTCACATGAACCTATCTCACTAGGCTTGTGGATACTTCCCAAGCTACACAATTCAACAAGATAGTATAATTGTAGTAATCGTAACTTGGTCAAGCTCTTGTAGTCAAGTGAGGACCTCGTTGGGTTCCCAAGTTGCAAATTAAGTAAGGGTAGTTTTGAGGGCATAATATCTAGGGAGGGTTAGGGCATGCCAAGGAATGAAAAGGCATGCTAACACATGGAAGACAATTTCAATGGATGTTGAGGAGTGTTAAGGAGTGTAGAGGTATCACAAGGGAGAACTAGGTAAAAATTCATGGAAATGAACAAATAAGAGTGTGTTCCAGGGAGTTTCAGTTAATTCCAGTGTGCTAAGGATGAAGTGTGTTAGAAGAAGTTCATAATAGGATTTGAAAGAGGCAAACCTACGATTGCCATAAGGGGCTCAACAAAGTAGTTCTAGAAAAAGATATACTTTGTGGCGGTGTTAAGTTCTTATATTAATAGTGTAGTCCCTTATTATGTTAGTGTACCCCCCCTTATTGTTATTGTTGTACCCTTGTAACCCCCATATTTTTATTATTGTGCCCTTACAATATTATTGTTAGGTCAGATAGGGTTACATTGTGGCCCCACTAGGATTACATTGTGGCCCCATGGACTCCTATATATAGAAAGGAGGTTTTGTCATTTGTATCATCCAAGAATTGTTCATTCATGTAAGGTATTTGAGGTTTCCCCCTCGAAGTGGCTTATTTCCAAGGCATTGATATCTATTTTCTTCTATTTTTGGAGCTATTTTCGCAACATTTGGTATCAGAGCTTTGGATTCTAGGGTTTCGCTGCTCCAAACAGGTCATCGTGTAATTTTCGCTATAACGTTTTTTCTACGAAGGTTGAGAAGCTGAAATTTTTAGAGTGCGAAGAAAAAATCCTTAGGAATATTGTCAAAATATTTCAGATCTTGGTTCGAAATATTTTCGGAGATATGATCTTTGGAAGTTAGGTCTTTTTCAGGCTCCCGAATTTCATCTCAAAGAGGTGATCGTGGGAAAATATTCCTAACTCTATCTCTAAGCATCAAATTGGAATTTTGTAAAAAGTGGCTTGAATTAAATAGACTGTAGTTTCCTATCTATTAATTTCAGAGCCAAAGTAGCAAATAGTGATATGTGGCAAGTCGTACAAGTTCGCTCTACTAAACCAGTCCATAATTAGGTCATTATGGGATATTGGACATAACATTGCCTTGAAGAATCCAAATTAGGTCAGAACTGTGGCATTCGAAGGAGGATTCAGAGGGATAAATTAGGGCCAATTTTCAGATATTGAAGATCAAAAATCACATATATAATTCAGTTTCAATATCAAGCTCCTTAAAAGCAAGAAAAAGGTGTGTATTTGGTTTTTAAAATTGCATAACGTTTTTTTGAAAAAGTAGTTTGAAGTGATTCCAAGGGCATATTTTAGAATTTTATAATTATTGGGTTCTATAATGCCTCCAAAAAATAATTCCATACCCATTAAGCCCTCAAAAAGCTATACTATGACGCATGAAAAGGAAGAATTGCAGTATGAGATATCAAAATTACGATACCAAGTGCAACAAATTTCGATCTTACAAAGAGCAACCGAAGATGACATAGATGGTTTAAAAACAAAAATGGAAGCTAATTTGGATGGTTTGAAGGATAAAATAATAGTTAATATGGATGATAAATTAGTGGAATATCACATCGAGCATCAACAACAAGTTCTCCAACTCTCAAAGGATAACCTAACTTTGGTACAGAATCTAATGAAACAACAGGAAGATCAACATCAAATAGAAAGAAGTTCTAAAGTAGTCACATAAACAAGAACTCAACAAGTATGATCAATTTCAAAGTATCTGAGCAAGTGGAAGAACTTTCCTGTAGAAGATTCCACATGGGAGAATGATAATTTTATACAGAAGCATCAAGAAATAATCAAGCATTGAGGACAACACTTGTTTGAAGGAGAGGGGCCTGTTAAGCCCCTATATTAATAGTTTAATCCCTTATTATGTTAGTGTATTCCCCCTTATTTTTATTGTTGTACCCCTGTAACCCCCATATTGTTATTATTGTGCCCTTACATTATTATTGCTAGGTCGACTAGGGTTACATTGTGGCCCCACTAGGATTACATTGTGGCCCCATGGACTCCTATATATAGAAAGGAGGTTTTGTCATCTCTATCATCCAAGAACTATTCATTCATGTAATGTATTGGAGGTTTCCCCCTCGAAGTGGCTTATTTCCAAGGCGTTGATATCTCTTTTCTTCTATTTTTGGAGCTGGTTTCGCAACAACCGGGCACAACACTATTTTTCCTTTATCTATTATTTTTATATGACATGTCACACACTTTGGCCAAATGTTCATGTTTTAAACTATTTTAGACAATAACATATTTTACATTATTATGTATAAGTTTTTATATATGACATGTTGCACACTTTGGCCGAATGCACATGTTTTAAACTATTTTATACAATAGCATATTTTACATTCATTTGTATAATTTTTGGGGCACTTGGCTTGTGCCAACTTATATCTTGTGTATCTTGTGGTTCTTACAAAATCTCAGTTAATTCTCTATTGTTTATATAAATTGGACATACATGTGAAATATTGCCTATGTAAGCTATGTTGCTTAGTTGTTTTATCGCCACGACTAGATGTGATCCTTGTATTGGTAAGTTCTTAAGTGGGACAGGTTCAGCTTGGACATGAGTGGCCTAAGATGAGCTATAGGAAGTTCTTAGGTGAACAAGGCAAAATCTACTTGTAGTAGGTGAAATTGGTCAGGTTGTTGCAGATGAAGCGGGCTAATGTCACATGAACTGCAATAGCTAGGGACTTGATTCGGTTCCAAGGTCATGAAAAAATGTAAGGCTAGTTGTGAGGGCATGAGTGCCAAGGCATGCTAGGGAATGCTGACATGTGCCAGATAGTTTGAAGGCATGTCAAATATGCTAAAAAGTGTCAAGTGCTAAGGCATGCCAATATGTGCAAGGGTGTGACAATACGTGTCAGAAACTATCAACGCAACAAAAAGGAGAAACAAGTTAAACTACAAGGAAATGAACACATAAGAGGGTTAATAAGTCATTAATTTACATTTTCCAGGAGGGGCATGCTAGACACACCAAAACTAGGTGGAAATAGGTGTCAAGTGCCAAGTGTTAGTGCATTCTAAGTGCCAAATCATCCTCTATTACTTCTCATATACTTCCAAATGATTGATCTCAAATAGCTTTGATATTAAACCATGCCAAAGAATACCAAGGCATCTTAATGAATGTTAGACATGCTAATACTTTCCAAGTTCCAACATGTGCCAAGTGCTAATGTATGTTAGGGAGTGATACAATGTTGTGTAACCAGCTTCAAAAATAGAAGAAAAGAGATATCAACGCCTTAGAAATAAGCCACTTAGAGGGGGCAACCTCCAATACATTACATAAATGCACAATTCTTGGATGATACAATTTACAAAACCTCCTTTCTATATATAGGAGTCCATGGGGCCATAATGTAATCCTAGTGGGCCACAATGTAATCCTAGCCGACCTAACAATAATAATTTAAGGGCACAATAATAAAAATATGGGGGTTATAGGGGTACAATAATAACAATAAGGGGGGCTACACTAACATAATAAGGGGCTACACTATTAATATAGGGACTTAACATGCCCCTCTCCTTCAAACAAGTGTTGTCCTCAACGCTTGATTATTTCTTGATGCTTCTGTATAAAATTCTCATCCTCCCATGTGGAATCTTCTACAGGAAAGTTATTCCACTTGCTGAGATAATATGAAATTGATTTTACTTGTTGCGTTCTTGTTTCTGTGACTCCTTCAAAACTTCTTTCGATGTGATGTTGATCTTCCAGTTGTTTCATTTGTTTTTGCACCAAAGTTAGGTTATCCTTTGAGAGTTGGAGAACTTGTTGTTGATGCTCGATGTGATCTTCCATTAATTTATCATCCATATTTGCTATTATTTGATCCTTCAAACCATCCAACTTAGCCTCCATTTCTGCTTTTAAACCATCTATTTCATCTTCAATTGCTCTTCGTAATATTGAAACTTGTTGCACTTGGTACCGTAATTTTGATATCTCATACTGCAACTCTTCCTCTTCATGCGTCATAGTATAGATTTTTGAGGGATTAATGGGTATGGAATTATTTTTTTGAGGCATTATAGAACCCAATACTGATAAAAATTCTAAAATATGCCCTTGGAATCAATTCAAATTGATTCTTCAAACAAGACTTATGCAATTCGGAAAAATACACACCTTTTTCTTGCATTTGAGGTGCTCGATATTGAAATTGGAATATATCTGAGATTGTAGCACTTAAATTTTTGAATTTCAGTACCAATGTAGCCCTCTAAATTATCTTTCGAATGCCATATGTCTGACCTGATTTGGATTCTCCAAGAAAAATTTGTGTCCAATCTCCCACAATGACCTAATTCTGGACTGGTTCAGTAGAACGAACTTGTAGGACTTGCCACGTGTCACTGTTTCGTCCTCTGTCTCTGAAATTGATAGCCACAAAACTACAGTCCATGCACTTGCGACCAATTTTTACGGCACTCCAATCAGATGCCCAGAGAGAGAGTTATTGAACTTTTCCCACGATCACCTCTTTGAAATGCAATTCAGGAGCCTGAAAAAGCACTACCTTCCACAGATCATATCTCCAAAAATATTGCGAACCAAGATCTGAAATTTTTTGAAGACTGTCCTCGGGATTTTAGCTTCACACCATATGAATTTCAGATTCTTAACCTTCGTAGAAAACAATTTATAGCGCAAATTCCACGATGACCTATTTAGGAGCCTGAAACAAGACCTGACTTCCACAGATAATATCTCCAAAAATATTGCGAACCAAGCTCTGAAATTTTTATACACGCTTCCCCAAGATTTCGGCTTCGCACCCTAAACATTTCAGCTTCTGAACCTTCGTAAACAAAAAGTTATAGCGAAAATGCCACAATGACCTGTTTGGAGCAGCGAAACCCTAGAATCCCAAGCTCTGATACCAAATGTTGTGTAACCAGCTTCAAAAATAGAAGAAAAGAGATATCAACACCTTAGAAATAAGCCACTTCGAGGAGGCAACCTCCAATACATTACATAAATGAACAATTCTTGGATGATACAATTTACAAAACCTCCTTTCTATATATAGGAGTCCATGGGGCCATAATGTAATCCTAGTGGGCCACAATGTAATCCTAGCCAACCTAACAATAATAATTTAAGGGCACAATAATAAAAATATGGGGGTTACAGGGGTACAACAATAACAATAAGTGGGGTTAGACTAACATAATAAGGGACTACACTATTAATATAGGGGCTTAACATACAAATTTATGAAGTGGAAGGGCATGTCGAAGAGTGATAAGGTGTGACAGAGTGTTAATTCATGTTGAGGAGTGTTATGGAGCACTAAGGCAACACAAGGCATCACTGGGTGAAAATGCATGGAAGTGAATGAATATGAGGGTGTGCCAGGGAATTTGTTAGATAGTCAAGATTATATCTCACACTAGTGGAACTTAAAGTAATGTTAGTATGTGCCAAAGCATGTTAATATGTGCGAAAAGTGTTGAGGAGTGTTGCCTCTCTCATTAATATAATTGACAAATCTTGATTATCTCTCACACTAGTGGAACTTTATCTAAAGGGAATTTGTTAAGTAATAAACCTAATAGAGATGAATCATGTATTGAATCATAGGAAAACTATATTTTCATTACTTGAGGGAAATGATACACACTAATTACTTCTTAAAAAATTGACTAACTCTAACCATTATATGGCCTTGGACACATAATGGAAAATACCCCACAACAATGGTCTTAAACCGGTATCTTTTGAAAGAAAATATAATAAAACGCACAGAGTCATAAAACTCATTGGAATGATAAATGATGACATAATTTTTTCGACCGTCACCAAAAGTAACCAAAAATATCATTGATGTGGGTCAATAAAATATCGTCAATAGAAGTGTCAAAAAAGAGAGAATTAGTGACGAGCCTTTAACAAACCTCGCCAAAAGTGTCACTAAAAATGGCTTTGGTAACAAACCTTAAAGGGCTGTCACTATATGCACATACAACAACACTTTTTTGGGGACTGTCACTGTATGTGACGTTGGTGACAGACCTTAAAGGTCCGTCGCAGGCATGACCCTCGCCAATGTCCTTTTTTCTTGTAGTGGGTTCTACCTGCAACTAAAATACTAGCCAATATCTAGTTACAACACTCTCGCATGAGTGAGAAAATTCTATAGAACTACAAAAGAACTCAAAAGCATTATAATCAATCTTATCTGGAAAATGAGGGCCCCAAATCGACCAGGTGAACCTGAAAACAAAGAAACCCAACCATTTCCATCACAACACACACAAGTAGAAAAAAGTAAAATTGTTATATGTGTTGAGGTTAGGTTATTACTACCTCTTCAATCCAGAACATTGTCTACCATCAGGAGCATCGCCTCCTTGGACCACAAAAGAAACTAGTGCAAATAATTGTCCAAATAGTAGATAGAATATTAAGAAAAACGGAAGGAAAAACAAGTCACATAAACAACAGTGAATCAACAGTTATGAATCCATGACAAACCAGCCATATAAACAACAATAAATCAACAGGTATGCTCATTGGTTATCCGTAAAGAATAAGTCATAGTAACATATGCATAGTACCAGCCAGGCCAGGGACTTCCATGTACCACCCAACCATAGATTGGGTTGAACCAAATATTTCTTTCATCTAATTGACCTCGTGCCACATTCCAAGCATGAATGTGGGATCACATGGGATAAACCAAAACAAATCCAACTAGGGAATCCAAAGGTTAAACTGCCTACACACTCAACCACAGTGATTTCCCCTGAACTAATATAGAAATAATCAAAACCAAAAAAATCTTAGATGCCTTAGAATTTATTCACCATACCCAGAGGAATTTTCTTGTCTCCACCCACCTATCAAGAGGTTCCTGGAGAAATCCATATCCACACTCAACCCTTGGGATTTTTCTTGATACCACCTCAACAAGATCCAAAATCTACCAACAATCCAAAGCTCAACCAAAGGTTAACCTGCTACATCATGGATATCTAGGAAATGAAAAAGGAAAGGTTGTACACCTCAGTCAATCCAGGAAAATACCATGCCAATGACAACAAAATGACCAATAAACCAAAAGCATGAAACATGCATTCAAATCCCAGCAAGATAAACATAACGCAACGTGTTGCCTGCAAAAGCCTCCTCATTGCTCCTTCTTTGTTTTATTTCCTCCCTTGCTTATTGTTGTACAACATTCCTCTTGTGCTCCCTTTTTTGTTCTTTGCTTGCTTGTGTCTTTCTTGTGTCCAAGTGCTCTCTCCCTTTTTTATCCTCTTGTTGTAGTGTTTTCTCTTGTTTCCAAAAGTGAATAATGGTAGAATGATGTCTCTCCAAAATTATTTTCCTTTTCCTTCATTTTTTCTTGCATGCATATTATTGTCTCTTCGTCTTCCTTTTCTCTTATTTTCCTTTATTTCTTGTATTAAATTTCCATTTATTTCCCTTTTCCTTTTCTAATGCCAATTTCCATAGAAAATAAATAATTAACCACAAGTGATGCTCACTATAATGTTTTTCCTTTCATTCAGCTTGGAATACGTGTCCCATGACCTTGGTTTGATTTATTACATGGAACCTTAACTCGAGGTTGTTACAAACCCCTCCCCCTTGGGGGAACACCATCTTTGGTGTTATATGACACTTATGACAAGAAAAACTATTGAATTTGACAAACATATTGTTTATTGAGCTTTATAACCCAACTCAATGCAATATTTACAATGGAAAACTACAGAAAACATGACTAACATAATGTTAATGGATATTTGTAAACATATCTCGATTTATTATTTAAAATGACACCCCCCCCCACATACACACGAAAAAATCATTTTCTTCAATTGAAAAATAAAGAAGGATATAAGGCACACATATGATCATCCATATCCCATGTAGCTTCATTGAGCCCAAAGTGCTTTCATTTCACCTTAAATTTCTATATTCCATAGTTCCGGAGCATGAGCTTCCTCAACAATAGGATGCATTAAGGGTCTAGTTGTAACTTTCATTCTAGTTCTACATGGAATAAAAACCAAGAAAACATATTATCAACATCCTGTATATACCTTTTCAGCAATGGGACATGAAAAACATCATTGATTTTCACTGATGGTGGCAAAGTGAGGATGTATGCCACTATTCTAATCCTCTCTAGGATTTAAAAAGGCCAATAATACTGAGGTGCCAACTTGGCACGTGACCTAATATTCAAAAATCTCTTCTTGGACTTTGTATGCAAGCACACATGCTATCCAACCTAGAACTCCTTGAATACCCTATGCTAATCCACATAAATATTCGACATATCATGTTTTGCCTTCAATTTTTTTTGATAACATGCATCTCTTGCTCCATATTTATCAACATATCTAAGCCAATCAACATCCTACTCACTGGATCACTCCAACTGATAAGAGTGTTACAACTCCTCTAATGGAGAACCTAAAGTGGAATCATATTTAAGGATTTCTAATACTTGTTATTATAAGCAAACTCCACCAATGGAAGATACACCTCCCACTTCCTTTGTTGATGCATGGCATACATCCTAAAAATATCCTCAATAATATTTTTGATTCTATTTGTCTACCCATCTATTTGTAGATGGTAACTTGTACTGAAGGCTAATTCTATCCTCAAGACTTCAAACAACTCCTTCCAAACCCGGCAGTTAACTTGGAATCTTTATCATGTATAATCCTCTTGGGAAGTCCATGCAACCTCACTATCTCTTTAGTGAATACTTGAGCCACTTCACTAGATGAATTAGTAGACTTCACTACAATGAAGTGAGATACATTTCTCAACCTGCCAACCACAACCATGATGGAGTCATGCTTCCTTTAATTCCTAGGAAAACATATAATGAAATCCATGGAAATGACCTCCAATTTCCATTCTGAATCATAATAGGTTGCAACAAAGGAGGTGGATGCTTTATTTCAACTTTCACCTATTGGCAGTCCAAGCACTTATCAACAAACTCAACCACCTCTTTCTTCAAATTAGGCCAATAGTATAACTTCTTAATAGTTGTAAAAGTATTTTGGTATCATGGGTGGCTTGAATACAACATGACATAAAACTCTCATAAGAGAAGCTTCTTCAATTAACTGTTATCAGGCACATAGATCCTACTTCTAAGTCTAACCAATCCATCTGTTGTGAGTTGATACTCCTCATCCTTATCACCCTCACCTTACTACTTCAATCTTCGCTTTAGTTGTTGGTACCTCTCATCATGTTTCCCTCCATGTATGATTCACTCTCTCAAAATTTTCCCATAAGAGCTCATAAGTAGAAGATGATTCACTTGCAATATCTTATTGAGAGCATCCACAACCTGGTTCTCATTGATTTTAATGTACCTAATTTTAAAATCAAACTCACTGAGAGTATCCAACCATCTAGCTTGCCTTGCTTTAATATTTGGCCAGTCAAACAAGTATGTCAGTCCACTATGATCACTCATAAAAATGAACCTCCTACCAGGGAGATAATGTATGAATGATAGCTGCAACTCAAGATCATGAGTCACATAATTCTACTCATGATCATTTAGCTTTCGTGATTCATAGCAAACCACCTTCCCTTCCTGCATCATGACTCCACCAAGTCCTTCCTTACATGCATCTATGCAAACCACAAACTCATTATCATGATATGAAATCATGAGAGGAAATGTTAGTTCTAAAATGGGACTCCTAAGTAAATTATAAAATAATAGTTGAAATACTAAAATAATATTATATTACACCATCAAATTTTAGAAGAAAAATAGAAAAAAACTATTTTTTCAACTCATATTTTCAACTGATCTACCTATGGGTTTACTCAAATTTAGAGAGAGAACACTAATTGGATGAAAAATTTGATTCCTCATCCAAGCATTACCCATGGTACATACTTTTGATGGACCATACTACATGAAAAATGAGAAATATGAGTACCCATGTTGCATAATTTCTATGTACCCTACCACACGAAAAATGAGAAATACATGAAAAACATTATTGCAATCACGTTTTTTCATGTATTTCTCATTTTTCATGTAGCAGGGTCCATAGAAATTATACAACGTGGGTACTCATTGGATGAGGAATTAAATTTTACATCTAATGAGTACTCCCTCTTGAAATTTGGGTAAAATTTAGAGAGATAATTTGAAAATACGTGTTCAAAAAGTAGTTTTATTATTTTATTATTTTTTAATATTTTTACTTTTTTACTCCAAAAATAATGAATCATCCCCCATGGTTGACATCATCATATTGAATCCTATTGGTTATTATAAAGTTATTTTGGTTGTACATTTTTCTTAGGAGACCCATTTTAGACCTCAAAATTTCCTTAATGATTAAAAACTGGAGCATTGGTAAGCAACTACTTTCAAGGTTTTAACCTTGTACATATTATCTGCAAACGAATTCTTAAAATAGAAAAATAAAAAATGGCAATAACATAAAACAAATATACACAAATATTTTCCCTTGTATCGCAAAACTGAGACTACCAGATTCATTATTCATTATATTCCTTTCAATTTTACAATACATATATATACATGTTGAAGCATTCATAAACCCCAATCCATTAACCCTGGATTACAACATAACCGTAGTTTCCTTAACATACTCCTCAATCCATTCGCACTTCTTTCATTTCCTCTACAAAGATGTGATAGGATAGCCAATCTTAGAGAAATTCCACATAAAGCTCCTGTAATAACCTACTAGTTCCATGAATGATTTGACCTCATCCACATTATTCGTAGTTGGACAGTCCATGATAACCTTAATTTTTTATATATCCATTGTTATCCCCTACTTGGAAACAACATGTCCCAAGTAATGAATCTTAGACTTAAAGAGGCTACACTTACTGAGCTTGGCATACAACTTATGCTCGCTCAACAATATCAATAGTGTTGCTAGGTGCTTTGCATGCTCATCATTATTTTAATAGACCAATATGTCATCGACAAAGACTATCAAAAACTTATCCAAACGAGGGAGCAACAGATTGTTCATCAAACACATGAAGGTGGCTAGAGCATCGGTAAGACCAAAAGGATCACCACAAACTCATGGTGCACATACCTTGTATGAAATGAAGTCTTCTAGATGTCATCTTATTTGATGAATACTTGATGATATCCTAATATCAAATCAATATTCGAAAATACTTCTACTCCCTTTAGCTGATAAAAAAAATCATCAATCTGGGGAAATGGACACCAGTTCTTGATAGTCACCTTGTTAAACTCCTTGTAATCAATGCACAATCTAAGAGTACCATACTTATTCTTTACAAACAACTCTAGTTCACCCAAAGGAGATACATTTAGACCTATGTATCCATTATCAAGCATCTCTTTAAGTTGCAACTTCACTTCCACCAACCTAGGAGTGCTCACCCTGTATGGTGCTTTAAATTATGTTGTTGCTCCTAGTATCAACTAAATAGTGAAATCCACCTCTCTATGAGGAGGATTTTCTGGAATCTCTGAAGGAAAAACATCATGAAAATTCTGTAGGATATGATACCTCCTTGGGACTTCATCATCATTATCCTCCTTCCCTTTGTTACTGGAAACATGAATTGCAACCATCATCTAGCGACTACGCTTAGCTTGTATAGTTGTAACCATCCTCACTAATGTATGCTTCTTCTTCCCCTGCAAGACTATCCTTTCTCCATTCTTATTCATGCATTCAATGACCTTTTCATAGAAATATACCTTGGTTCTACAAATAAACAAATAATCCATGCCCAGTAGCATGCTATATGAACTGAAAGGATGAAAATTAATATTTGTTGTTGTAGGCATGTTGTTAAGCTGAAATGCACAAGATCTCACCCAATGGTGAATTATTCTCTTGGTCCATGTAGCCAACTATATCAACCAAGATTCTACATGCACTAGGCTTATTCAAACAAAACCGATCCACTAGGTTAGGACTAATATAGCTATCATTTGATCCAGGTTCAATCATAATAGAATAAAATTGATCACAAAGCTTAGCTTCCATCTCAATAATGGATGTCTAGTGGTCTTCCTACCTATTATCAAGTGTTGCATAAATGCGAGTAGTGCTTTGTCTTACATCCCGAACTGTTTGCGCCTCGTGAGCCCTATAAATTTTAGACCTATCACCCTGATATAATGGACAATCCTTCTTGCGATTATATCTACCACAAATCCAACACTTCAATGGTTCTCTAACACTGCCTTTATTCTGCTACTCGACAAGATGAGATGCATATCCTTTCTCAGCTACATTAAACTTATTATCTGGGG
The DNA here is from genome assembly GCA_034641835.2 of Pinus albicaulis. Classification (NCBI taxonomy): domain Eukaryota; kingdom Viridiplantae; phylum Streptophyta; class Pinopsida; order Pinales; family Pinaceae; genus Pinus; species Pinus albicaulis. The sequence goes on along the minus strand of JAXQQM020073890.1, from coordinate 10,249 downwards.
ACAAATTTTATTTCTAACCTACATCTTGAGATATTCCTCGCTTCTTGGGATGTTTTCCTTTAGTGCTTTTTCTACCCTTCTAGTCACGCTTGAACTCAAGCTTGCACTTTGACTGCTCATAACAATTCTTCAACTTCCTGATGGATTCCTCCAATGACTGGGACTCATCAAAATCAATCCAATACTTGAATGATAATGGAAGTCCACTGATGAAACTTTGGATATTTTCTTTCTCATCCTTGAGATATGGCACATATCTAAATAGATCTATAAATTTGGTTTTATATTCTTCATTTGACATGGAAACTATCTTGATCTCATAGAATTCCATGGCCTTTCCATCATAATATCCCTCAGAAAGATACTTATTCTTGAAGAGTCTTTCAAATTCTTCCTAATTCAACTTCTCTTTCCTGATGCCACTACCATTCTTGACATCTTCCCACCAAATATCCACCTTTTACATTAAGACTGATGGTATCTATCTTGGCTTTCATATTCTTTGAGTAATCATGAAGTCTGGAAATTTTCCTCATTCCAAGAAGCCTTGCTTCTGCATTTTCTTATTTGTTCATCTCATCATCAAAAGTAGGAGGCTTGGCTTTCTTGAATTCCTCTGGAAAGTACTCCTTCCCACTCCTCTTGTAATGATGCTAGCACTGATGGTGATGATGTCTCCCTACAGTAAATCTAGAATAAAATCCATGTGTACTATCCCTCCTCTTAGGTGTATCCAAGAGTATACCACTTTTCACTCTATCATCCCTGTTCATCATGTACCTTTTCTGAGACCTACTTCCATGTGCACCATTACTAATTTCTTCCTGTTGGCACCTAATACTAAGGTATTGTTTGAAATTCTATAATAATGTAAATATAAAATAAGGAAGTTGAAGAGACATTGGGAAATGAATCCAAAATGTCTCAAATCCATGTATATATTCATATGAATCCTTAATCAATTCAATTCAGTATTTGGTGGACTTACCTCCTGGCCTAACATGGTATCAAATCCAACTCTATTCTCGACATTCCTGCCCTTGTAAGTCCCTCCTTCTCTTGGTAGATATGCCTCTCTGCCTCTCTACCTACCCTGCGAGAATTTTCCCCTCCCCACTACACATTCCTCTCACTGTATAGTTTAACATTTGCGTTAAAGAAAAAAAAATGTGCCACTACAAATTAGGTCCTAAGGATACCACTGCGCGTTATCGCCCTTGCAACTATTGCCTTTTGTTATACCACACAGTCAAGACATAACTCCTACAAAGGTCCTAACCTTCGGCCCTTCATATCCAAGAAGTCAACCTCTCCACTCTACAATGCTCGGGCTTCCCACACAGTCTCCTATAGCTGGGCTCTCTGCCAGCTCTCACCATGTTGTTGTATGTCATTTATCACATTGTGCCTCTCTGTCAGATCTCACCATGCTACTTTTTATTGACTCTCACATAGTGGCTCTCCATCAGCTCTCACCATGATTCTCTCCAGCAACTCTCACCTGTGGCTCTCCACCGGATCACTCGAGCCTCCCACTCAGAGACTCCACTTCTCACTTCTCACCACTTGGTGTTCCCTGTTGGTTCTCCCTTCGCACCTCTTCTCCATCCCATGTGGCCAGACCCATGGCTTCTCTCCTAGCCCGTGGCCTCCCTTCTCTGTGCTCCCCTGCTGGTCCTCCACACCTGCGCTCGAGCCTCCCTTCTATGCACTTCCCCGCTGACCGTTCACTCCTTCGCCAACCCTTCACACCTAAACTCGACCCCATGTCTAAAACCTCCCCCAATTGATACATCCACTAGTATGAACCCCCAATTGATACCTCTGCCAAAAAAATAAAAAACTGGAGAATTGTTTTTAGCACCAGATTTGATTTTTTTTACAATGGAAAAAAAAGTGATTTTTTATGATGCATTCACTAATATCTATTTTGGTAGTAGTTCTCTATGGAAAGGAGAAATATCCTGAATGGCCAAGGAATATTAAAAAAATAATAATTTTAAATGATTTGTGGAAAGGAATTTGCGAAGGAGACAAAGAAAATCCACTTGCAAAGCCTACAACAGAAAATGAGATCTCCATTTGGGACAACAAAAAAAGAAAGGGCTATGCCTTGATTGCAGCATCTCTAAATGAATAGGTGAGTCGCCATATTACATCATTTTTTCAAATGCCTATGAAGCCTTCAGAACTTGAAGTTGTTCAGTTAATGATGAAACTGTTCAGCCTTGAATTAAAAAATGATGACCCTCTTGGAATGATATATCATGCATGAAATTAAAAATGTTGAGGTTGAAATTGACATATCTCTCATAGCTTATGTCAAGGAATTGTATCCCAATTACTCACACTATCTTGAGTCATTGCAAGAAAGTGGAAACCTCAAGGAGATTACCTTTGACTCCCTTGAGAAATTTTTTGCAGAAAGAGAGAAGGTTTTTGGAAATAAGACAACCCCTCAGTATTTTGAAGAATTTGTATGTTTTGTGCATAGAGAGAAGAATATTGCTCAATATTCTTCCAGAGGGAGATGTGGTCGAAGAGGGTGAGGAAGAAGATATTTCAGAGGGAGGGGGGGAAAACAAGCTCAAAGTGAAAAATCTTATCTTCATTTCATACGCTATAGTACATATTGGCATGATGCATCCACATGTAACCTTCCTTGGGAAAGAAGTGAGTAGGAAATATATTAATCAAAAGGTAAAACTCATGAAAAAGGAAAAGGTAAAGCACATGAATCCGCTCATTATATTGTAGCACCTTGTAATATTGGAGTAACTTAAGACATATTTAATGTTTCACTTGCTTCTTGGAGAAATGATTGATTGCTAGATTCGGGAGCAACATATCACGTGAATTTTAGAAAATATTTTTTTGAAGAATTTACTGAGAATTTTGATGGAGTAGTATACTTTGCAGAAAAATCTAAATGGAAGACATCAAGGCTTGGCACAATCAACCTTAAGTTTCCTAGTCTTCCAGACCTTCTTCTACATGAGGTTCTATACCTCCTAGACTTGAGGAGAAACTTGTTGTCCTTGGTCGACATCTGCCAACATGACACTCCATTCACATGTTTGATGGCAAGGTTGAGGTAAAAAAAGCATCAGATGGCTCGCTTGTCATGATAGGGATAGAACAAGGAATACTCCTAAAGTTGTAAGGTACCTCTTCTCATGCACAAAAATTTTCATTTAGTTATCACTATGATGAAGGTAAATTTCCATCAAGTCTTTTATGGCATGCTAGATTAACACACTAACTATGACAACCTTTGATTGTTGAAGAAAAATGGTGTTACTAGTTTGCCTACAATTCCTAGAAAACTTAAGCTATGTGATGCTTGTATTCTAGGAAAGCATAGCAAACATTCCTTTCATGATTCACATTCGATAGCACATATAAAACTTGAGCTTATTCATTCAGATTTATGTGGCCCCATTCCTGTTCCTTCTTAAATGGAAAAATATATATGATGAAATATATTGATGACTACAACAAAATGTGTTGGGTATACTTATTCAAGAACAAATCTCATGCTTTTCAAACATTCAGTAATTTTGATGCAAGGATTGAAAAGGATGAAAAAACTCATATTGGCTCTGTACGCACTTATAATGGAAACAAATACACTTCAAATGGATTTGAAAACTATCTTCGCCAACATGGGATCAAACATCAAACAATCGTGCCTTATAATACCCAAAGAATGAACATGAAAATTTTAAACATGGTTCTTTATATGATGTTTTTCAAGAATATAAATTGATGCTTTGAGCTGATGCAGTTCTATGTGTTATGTACATAAACAATAGTTGTCCTTCTAATGCAATTAGAAATAAAACTCCTTATGAAATGTGGCATGGCCACATTCCTTCGGTAAAGCATCTTAGGGTCTTTGGTTCCACCTATTATGCTTCGATACCTAAGGAACAAAGAAATAAACTTGGTGCAAGAAGTCGAAAATGTATCTTCGTCGGGTAATCTAATACCTCCAATTGATATGGTCTCTATGGTGAAGTTAATGAGAAGTCTGTAGTTTCTGGAGATGCCATATTTCTTGAATCTTCCAAGACTGACAATGTTTTTGAGTGGTATCTTGATTGCTTGGATAGATTCACACATGCAAATTCATTTCAAGAATTTGATAATAAAATTCCACATACTGAATGGGGGATTCCTATATTGAATTAGTCTATGGAATCGTCTTCTGAAGAACTCTCTCCCCCACATGAAGAACCAACCACGGATGACACCTTTAGTGATGTGATTGACATAATTGGGAGACTGAATTTTGATTCAATCCCAACTCAGTCAAATGAGCATCCTGGGCCATCTCAAAAAGGTCTTCCAAAATGGCTAAAAAGACACTTGAAAATGTTCGTCCCGATGAGGTTGGAAAGGCAGGAACAATAAGTTCCACCAGACAAAATGAAGGTGATGTAGATGATTTTGATTCACCTGTTGATATGGATGTTTATTATAATTGTGAGTTGAATTTTTCTACAGATCTTAAACAAAATTCTTTCAAAGAAGCCACTTCTCATTATGAATGGAATGAAGTGATGCAAAAGGAATATGATGCCTTAATAAAGAATGACACTTGGAAGCTGGTTTATCCTCCATTGGGAACGAAACTAATTGAATGCAAGTGGAATTACAAGAACAAGTACAAATATGATGGCTCACTTGACAAGCACAAAGGCAAGCTTGTGCAAAAGGTTTTGCATGAAAATAACGGGTAGATTATGAGGACACCTTTTCCCACACAAAAAAATGGGCTACCATCTGGACATTATTTTCTTTAGTAGCTCTGAATGGTTGGAATGTCCATCAGATGGATGTAAAAATTACTTTCTTGAATGGAGATGTAAAGGAGAATATTTGTATGTCCCAGCGAGAAGGATCTCTCGTGAAGGGCCAAGAACAGAAAGTATGTAAGCGTGTAAAATCCTTGTATGGCCTTAAGCAAGCACCGTGAGCCTGGTATGAGAAGTTAGATAAGAAACTTTTGAAAATTAACTTCAAACATTATCATCTTGATGATCCAAATTTGTTTCTCAAGAAATTTGGAAAAATAGTTGTATGTCTTGTGGTGTATGTAGATGATCTTTTGATGACAAGGAACAATGAGAGTTAAATTGCATCCATAAAGAATGAATTGAGGAAAGGTTTTGAAATGACTGATTTAGGCTATGTTCACTACTATATTCGTATTGAAGTGACTCAACATCCCAAGTTTATATTCCTCTCTTAGAAGAAGTACATTGGAGATCTATTGAATGGGTTTGGGATGGATGAGTGGAATCCTTTGACCACTCAAATGGAACAAAAATCAAAGCTCACATGCATTGAAGGGAAATAATTTGAGGATGCAATGAATTATAGACAACTTGTAGGAAGTCTCATCTACCTGACTACTACCAGACCAAACATCTCATTTGTTGTTGGAATCCTCTCTAGAATTATGCAAAAGACTTGTGAGGGAAATTGGTATGTTGCAAAAATACTTTTGAAGTCTTGAAAGGGACTAAAGAATTTGGACTCAAGGTTGGGAGACTTCAACTTGATTGAATACTCTGATTCATCCATTGATGGAGACAAAGAAACTGGGGTATCTACTTCAGGTTATACAGTGAGTCTTGAATCAAGACTTGTCTCCTGGAGATCATGCAAACAATTAGTTCCAATAGATTCCACAACTGAGGTAGAATATGTGGCAGTAGCTGAAGCAGAAAAGGAAATTGTGTGGCTCAGGAAAATCTTGGACGATTTGCAAATCAAAAAAATGCATTCAACCCCCCTCATGATCGATAACACTTCTGCAATAAATTTGGCCAAGAACCCAAAGTTCTGTGATCGAACGAACCACATCAATACAAGACAATCCATCTACACCATTGTTCCACAAATGAGCAGATTGCAAACATATTCACCAAAGCACGTGGAAGAGAAAATATTGAAAATTTTATAACGATTCTTGGACTCACCAACATCCCTTCAGATTAAGGGGGGGAATGTTGAAACCTAATCCTAAGGGATTGGCTGAAATTTTATAATAATGTAAATATAAAATAAGGAAGTTGAAGAGACATTGAGAAATGAATCCCAAAATTTTCACCTCCATGTATATATTCATATGCATCCTTAATCAATTCAATTCAGTCCTTTGGCGGACTTACCTCCTAGCCTGACATTTCCTTCATGTCTCCATGACTAATCTTGAGTATCCCTTCTTCTGCAAATTTGAAAAACTCTGGAGGATAACCACATTAACCTCAAGTTGATTTTCAAGTGATCAATTCGTCCTCAAGTCCCGTAATTCAAACTCATCAGAAGCTTATAAATATAGAGAGATCAAATTCATTTGGAGACATCTCTCTCACACACAAAAATTTGATATCATTTGCTGCATTAGGGAAAAGTGTGAAGTGAAGGAAGGGGTCAGTTGGAGTTCGGTTTTAGGAAAGCTAAAGGATTGGAAGAAAATAAAAAATTTGCTATTACTCTCTATCTCTCACACATGCTCTTGTTTGGAAGATCAAAATCTCTCATTATACTAGTGCTTCAATTGCTACTTTAGTTTCTTCCACTTGCTGTCACCAAGAGAAGAAAGGGTCGAAGTTTATTATGTTGGATGTTTCTTCCGTGAGAAGTTGTATTCAGTCAAAATCAAACTCGTATAAGATATATCAAAGTATTTCCTCCAAGATCAAAGTTGTGGAAGCAAGGTCAATTTCCAAGGTTGAAGAAACAATTGCATAATGTTGTTGTTGTTGTTACTGCTACAAGTTCCAGAAAGGATCAAAAGGAAGGTTGACTTGATGTGGAGAACATCTGAGCCAAGGTCTAGAGTATCACGATTATTATTGGAGGAAGAATTACTGATATATTTTTCCCTTAGAGTGGGATTTTTCCCTGGTTGCTGGCCTACATCTGGTGTCCTTGATCTATGTGTTTTTGCTTTGATATTTGCTTGATGAACTAAGATGAAAGAAGATAAGAAGAACATAATAAGAACTAAAGAATATCACAAGTAAATAATAAAAAATAAGAGCATATTTCTGCCTTTATTATTATCTAACATTAAATTCTGTGGTTATAATATTGAAATTTTGTGTTGTAATTACATTAAGTTGTACATGTCTTCAATGTTAGTATTTTGAGCTGAAGCAACATATTTGTACAGTGCAGGAATAGTTAAGAAGCTATAGTAGAACTAGAGTGAATCTCTAGAAAAATAGAGTATAAATGGTTATGAACTTATAGTAAACATGAAGGAGCCAAGTTGCTGGAGATATCCATTGGTCCGGACTTGGGGCGACCCTAGTCATACAGTCCGATATGGAAACAATGCCTCAAAATAAACTTAAATGAATAGAAATGAACAGGTGAGAACCTAAATGATTTCTAATTTCCGAATCCTCATAGGAATAGCGTATCGATTCTCCATAATAAGCTAAACTAATAAATATTATTTAGTTATAAGGGTTAAACACATGCACGTAATTACTTCAAACCCTTACTATCTGAGAAACAAATTCTTAGTAATAATCTAAATAATAGTATAAAGAAAGTCGTAGCTCATATGTCGACATTTCTTTACACAATTGAAAAAAAAAAACACAAAGTTCATTTATTAACCTTTCCATGAAACATACTTATATTAAAATATGGACAAACCGTAACAATGCAAGATTCAGAGAAATAATGGTTGTGGGTAACTGAGTCCTTAACTAGAACAAGGCCAAAGGCATGCGAAAATGTACAGTTCCAAAAATAATCCAATAACTTAAAATTCAACAGGAATAATGATCAATTCCTTACAGTAGCAATACATATGGTGAATCTAGGGAAATATTCATATTAATAAATTTGAAAACTAACATAAACAGATAAATTATGAAAGAACCCTTTATCTTACAATGCACAGACAAAAACGAATTTCCCTCTCATTTGCGGCATGCACATAAAAATTTAATTAAATAGTATAAGAGTTATTATCTCAACTCAGAAAATCCCTTAACTATCCTAGACAAGAAAAACCCAGAAGCACGCATTTTCATAGAAGTCTGGCATAGCACCAGTGCCCAAAAGTTATATGAAAATATATACAATGACATCATGACTGCCACCATTTTCTTAAACAATAAGCAGAAAAGAAAAGACTCAAGATTAAGCAGCTCTATGGAGGTTGTAGCTAAAAACTCTAGAATAAATTTGGAACATAATGATTATTTGATAACCATATTGGCGCCAAAACAAAACAAACCCAAACTATTTTCAACCACAACGAGGAACCCTAATGGGTTTTCCGGAATACCTAGCAACCATAAAATGAGAGAGTAAGCATCAGTCATGAAATGAACCCTGGAGTTGCAGAGAATGGAACCGATAGGGTTGGGTTGTACCTGCAACTGAAATACCAGCCAATATTTAGTTAGAGAACTCTCGCATGGGTGAGAAAATTCTATAGAAATAAAAAATAACTCAAAAGCATTAGAATAAATCTTATCTAGAAAATGAGGGCCCCAACGTGGCTAGGTGAACCTGGAAACAAAGAAAGCCAACCATTTCCATCACAACATACACAAATATAAAGAAGTAAAATTGTCATATGTGTTTAGATTAGGTTGCGACTACCTCTTCCATCTAGAACAACGTCTACCATCCGGATCATCTCCTCCTTGGACCACATAGGAAATTAGTACAAGTAATTGTCCAAACGGTAGATATAATATCAAGAACAACGGAAGGGAAGTTCAACAGTAAACAAATATAGTAGGAATCAACCAGGGAGTCATACCTTAGACAAGTAGACCAAATATGAAATTAGTTGCATGGGCATCAAGTCCCTCTCGTCATGCAAGAAGCCAGAGTTGCAGAGCATAATCCATAATCCATATTCAGAGTGAGGGAAAATGGAGTTCCCGGTAAGGATTTGGGAGGGGGTAATACCCTAACCACTTTCCAAAATACCTGGACCGTCGGATCAAAGGTAGATTGATCGTGTGAAACGTTTCCAAATGCCCACCACACAAAGAGCCAGCACATGTTGGAGAAACTTTGTTGTATGCTGATTGAGCCGAAAGCTCAATCTACAATCCAATATGAGGGAGATGTTAAGTATGTCACGTTCTCAAAAAATAATAAAAATTATTTAAACAATTAAAAATCTATTAACCCAACAATTAAGTGTTGATATAATAATTGAGTCAAAAGGCTCATTGAGCCAAAAGTCTCATTCTACAATCCAATATGAGGGAGATGTTAAGTATGTCACGTCCTCAAAAAATAATAAAAATAATTTAAACAATTAAAAATCTATTAACCAAACAATTAAGTGTTGATATTATAATTGAGCCAAAAAGCTCATTGAGCCGAAAGGCTCATTCTACAATCCAATATGAGGGAGATGTTAAGTATGTCACGTCCTCAAAAAATAATAAAAATAATTTAAACAATTAAAAATCTATTAACCCAACAATTAAGTGTTGATACAATGATAAAATATAAAATTATACAATTTAAACAATGAAAAATTACCACATAAAACTATATTAATCACAAATTTACGAAGCAGTAAAATGTATTAATTGACATGTAATTTTTAAAAAAAGTTTGATATTGGATCTCTCAAGGCCCTTGGTAGATATGTGGTTAAATTGCATCTATATTGTTTCTACATCCCAGTGTGAAGGCTACATTAAGTATGTTCATTCCTCGTAAAATAAAAATAAAATATTCTCTAAATAGAAAAACAATGTTGGCTATAATAAAAATGAAAAAAAACATATATGCGATGCATTTTTAATTAGTTGTCCATATGACCTAATATCATGTAGAGTAATTAGAAGTAAAAAAAAAATATGTGAGTAAGATGTTTGAACCTTATGTTCTCAAAAAATATTTTAATAAGTGATATCAACTTTATATAAATCTATATATAGAAAAAAATGTTAAAAGAAAATATTTTAATGTATGATAGAATCAAATATCCAATGTGAGTTATGAATAAAATAATTTAATTTGAATTAATATAAAATGTTTCAATACACATGTTATGTAATCTCTATAACAATCAAAAGTGAAATTTAAACAATAACAATTTTTTGTATTCTAAAATAAGTTTGCAACAAAAGGAATTTTATCCCTTTCGGCTCATGTTAGATCCATGTTTTAGATAGATCTATATAGTTTAACACAAAGAGCCAGCACATGTTCGAGAAACTTTGCTGTATGCTGATAG